>JACCGJ010006120.1:0-38169 GCA_013407085.1 Atriophallophorus winterbourni
ATGGAAAGTCAGCACGTGTAATCAGGTGCAAGGTTGGGTTTGGTCAACATATACTTGTCAAGTTCAGCCTCGAACATGTTCAGGCTTGTTGCGCAAATGATATGTGGAGGCAGGGAATTCCATGGAAAACAGACTCTGACAGCAAAGAAAAACCTTCGACAATTTGATCTGGAGTGTGGAATAATTAACTTGTATCCATGCGATCTGCTACCACGTGCTTCTTGCCGATGAAACAGGTTTTCAAGTGGGTGATCCACTGTATGCAGAATGTTGAAAAGCAGGATCAAGTCACCCCTGAGACGACGGTACGAAGTCAAAGAGGTTGAGTGTTGCAATCCGCTCCTCGTATGGTCTGTTGTATAGCCCGGTCACCAGTTTTGTAGCGCGGTGGTATACCCGTTGCAGCAAGGTCATGTCTTTTTGTAACCATGGGGACCATGCTTGAACAGCATACTCCATTGTTGGTCTGATATAGGTGTTAATTATACGTGGGAGTATCTGCTTTGAGAAACGACCAAAGATCCTTCTGAGCAATGCTAAGATTTGGCAGGACTTTTTGTATACAACAGAACAGTGCCGTAAAGACTTCAGGTTACTGCTAATCCACACGCCCAGGTCTTTCTCTTCAGTACCCCATGAAAGTTGCTGAGATCCCAGAGAGTATGTGAATTTGAATGATTTACCGACGTTCAACATTTTACATTTTTGGATGTTGAATGGTAAGCAGTTCCGCAAGGACCAATTATGAAGTGCTTCGAGATCATTTTGGAGAATTTGGCAATCTTCTATGGTGCGTATGCTAGTCCAGACTTTGATGTCATCCGCAAATAAAATGATTTTTCTGCGTACGATTTCGGGTATATCATTCGCGTACACGAGGAAGAGTATTGGCCCCAAGATTGAGCCTTGAGGTACGCCACTTGTAACTTCTACTGGGCTTGATAGTGCCCCATCAACTCTAACCCTTATAACTCTACCAGTCAAGTAATCCTTTATCCAGGCCAATAGTCTGCCGCATACCCCGAGCTGCTCCAATTTTTGTAGCAGTATGCTGTGGTTAACACGATCAAAAGCTTTAGACATGTCCAAGTAACACGCATGGATAGGGCATCCATCGGCCACGGCTCGAGTCCAATTATCAAGAGTTATGAGAAGATTGGTGAGACAGGAGTGTCTTGTCCTGAATCCGTGCTGTGCGATGGAAAGAAGCTTATTTTGTTCCAAGTGTTTGATAAGTTCGTCGGCCACAAGTCGTTCGAGAACTTTAGAGACCACTGGCAACAACGTGACTGGTCTGTAGTTAGACGCATCAGATTGGTTCCCTCCTTTGTATATCGGAGTGATTAGTCCACATTTCCAGTCATTAGCAACCGTGCTACAACTCAAGGACAGGTTGAAAAGGTCAGAGAGTGGTGAGAATAGAGCATGGGCGCATTGCTTTAGGATGAATGGTGTTATTTCATCAGCACCCGGGGATTTTTTTGTATTTAACCCGCGTAGCTTTACCAGGACACTCTCGGGTTTCACAACGATTTCGTGTATTGTATTCTGCGACCTGAATGCAGGTATATCGTAGGATACGCGCTCGTTAGGGTAGAACACTCTAGAGTAAAATTGAGCGAGTTCGTTAGCGGTTTCGAGAGCTGTGGATGTAGTTCCAGTCGCAGTAAGTAAAGCGGAAACACCTGGCTTTACCCTGGCCTTTCTGTTCACGATCTGGAAGAGGAGCTTCGGATTTCGTTCAATTTTATCCATCAGATTCATTTGATACCTTTCTTTATCCTCCTGGACAAGTTTAGTAACTTTGTTTCTCAACAAACGGTAAGATTCCCAAGATTCAGGTGTTGAATGCAGTATGTGGCTTCTCCACGCACAGTTTCTCACCTTTATCCATTTCCGTGTTCGACTCCGGATCACGAATTTGAATCCTTTTTTCAGTTGTTTTGAAACATATTTTGAGTGGAGTTCTATTTTTCGGTTGATTTTCTGAAGTATCGATGACCAGCATTGTTGGACATCAGTGCTAATCGGTGCCCAGTCGGTGACTTCTTGAAGAGACATTGATAATGCAACCGTATCGATTTTTCTTATCAACTTCTGAGCATCACTTGCTCTTTTCGCTTCAGATATATAGTCGAAAACAATGACTACATGATCACTCTTTCCAAGAGGTGCTTCATAGCGGATATCCTCGATGACATTTTCCTCGCTCGTCAGAACAAGATCGAGAATGGACGGTGTGTTTGTGCCTCTGAAGCGAGTGGTGCTTGAGATGTGGTTGAATAAAGGAATGTTCGTTGAACATTTTGTAGAATAGATGATCAAGAGAGTTCACCGGTGGAATCTCGCTTTTTAGTAAATTCGGGAGATTAAAGTCACCCATGATCAGGACGTTGTTTTGATATCTGGAAACAACCAGCTGAGTTTTCTCAATTAAACTAGCATTGTATGCTTCGTCTGCTGACGGTGGTCGGTAAATCACACCAACAACACAGTTTTCACCTGTTGCTAATTCAAGTGAACACCAAAGTGTATCTTCCAGTATCAAATCATTATCCGTGATTTCTCTGAACGTGAGGTGTTGATCATAGTAAATAGCAACACCTCCTCCTCCACGATCCATTCGAGTACGATGAAAAAGAAACATGTTTGGAATGGAAATTTCCTCCTCAACTAATTGCTGATTGAACCAAGTTTCCGTTACGGCTATCAGGAGTGGTGAATATTTTTGACGAAGCTCGATTAGTTCGGGTAACTTATTTATCAAGCATTGTGCGTTGGTGTATAAACATTTGATGGTAGATCTTGATAAAAGTGTTGGATGATGAGTATTTGAGCAGGTAAGTTGAGTACGTGTCAAAGATGGTGGGCCTCGTGTTAATGGGTATATTACATCACCGACTCCGATAGAGTCGGTCGACATCCGTTTTTTGGAGCAGGAGTCCCGGCATCACTGTGCTCAGTACCAACGGGTCCGGCAACTTCCACGATAGAGCAGGTTTTCAGGTGTTTACTGACAATTTTGATCTCTCGTGGAACTTTGTATCGATACTGTTTCCAGTTGTTAAGCACGGTGTTCACCATAGTGGTGGTCAAAAGTGTCAGTTTAAGGGGTCGTGGACCATTACCTTCGTAATTCGATGACTTTGGGATTCGGAACGTATCGATAACCGTTACATTGGTGGTTTGGATAGCATTACTGATAAATCTCCACTGTTGTAGGTCGTGGTTGGATTTACACTTTGTATCTGAACCGGTGGCATCTTCTGGGACATTTAAAAGAATAAGGGTGCGCTTGTTGCGATCGTTTGCTTTATTTTGGTTACCTTGCGGTGGCGATTTTACCCGTTCCGACCAGGGCACATCAACAAATACACGAGATGTATTTTCCATGCCGTCTCGTAGCAAGTATGTCGACAGAAGTACATCTTCTAAATCCTTCTCATTTTGCACTACTACCTTGAGCAACCGCGGCTTATCTTGGTGTAGCGCTTTGGGAGGACGACTCAAGCGAATCAACGAAACCGGGTGGATCGCTTTGAGATTCATGCGAGTGCACAGTTTCAACCATTCAGCCAAATCATTCTGATGTCTATTCGAAAATAACGTCTCAGTCGACTCTGGCACGTTGGTGCAGATAACACTAAGAGAAATTCCTTTCGAGGCAACTTTCGCTAATGTGGCCTTCGATGTGAACGTTTTCGGCTTTAAGACGCTTTTAACACTCTGCTGGGTGCTGTGCTGCAACAATTCAACCTTTTCCATAGATTGGTTTGGTGGTAAAGTTGAGTATGATGGATTATCTACCGGCTCTTCGGCAGTAACGACGGGTAACGACGGTGTCTTTATGACGTTTATTATCAGTTCATTTAGTTTTTGTATACTGGATTCCATTCCATTGAGACGCGTCTCAATATCATATTCAGGGGTTTTCGTCGCCGAGGCTGACGGTGTTGATTTGGCCTTGCAAACCAGACAAACATAACAAACACCGGGGCAATTATCTCCATTAATAATCGATACTAAATCCGAGGTCAGCGATTTGTCGCATTTAGCATGAACTTTCGACAAACAATCGTAACACGTGACAGACTTTGCCTTAGGACTTACCGACTTTCGGCAAACCGCACACATGCAGCCCGGTGCGCTTTGTTTTCGTTTTGGGGTCATCCGGTCAAGGTTATGAGCAGCACTGTTCAGTGGTTTGTGCACAAGCATTGGCTCTGTCGAGCGATCGATGATGAATATAGTACGCGCGACAAAAAATTCAGTGTTCACGAAAAAGAGCAAAATCAGAATTTAATCCGGTGATACTCTTCGGTAGTTGATCGCACGATGTTGAAAGTATGACCAGTCGACGGCAAAGAATACGATCTTTCCGATGACGTTATTCTCTTTGAGGACTTGAAGAGTATTAACAGAGTTGCACGCGTAGATCCAAAATGGGAAAATCACGATAAATCCCAATTTTCTCGTATTATCGAATACCGCTACGGGAGTGGTATATTCAGAAAGCTGACTTCGAGAGGAGTCCAACAACGTATAAAATGTCCACGTAAGTGTAAGTTTAAGAACAGTATATCCTGATAATCAGGAGCTCAAAATAATGCGACCGCACGGCGCGATGGAAGCGTTCAACCACTTGAAAATGTCGAGCGGTTGCCAACCATTAAATAACTAGATACCCCCTACTCTCGATGAGCTCAATGTGGCAATCGACCGCTCAGCGAATGGGAAGGCCCCTTGTGACGAAGGAATTCCACCTGAGCTCATCAAATGCGAGCGGGAGAGATGCGAGACACAAAGATCATCACGCTATTTAAGAATAAGGGAGATAGAGGCGACTGCAACAATTACAGAGGAATCACCCTTCTGAACGTTGTAGCCAAATTGTTTGCTAAAATCTTACAGACCCGGCTACAAGTTTTAGCTGATATAATTTACTCCGAATCTCAATGTGGTTTCCGCAAGGGAAGATCAACCGTTGATGTGATCTTCTCCCTGAGACAACTTCAAGAAAAGTGTCGGGAACAGCGTATGCCATTATACGTTGTTTTTATTGATTTAACGAAGGCATTCGACTACGTCAGCAGGGAGGGTCTTTTCGAAATGCTAGATCTGATAGGCTGCACCTCAAGGCTGCTCAAACTCGTTATTTCGTTCCACACAGGCATGAAGGGCTTAGTTCATTTAACGGTTTCAGTTCAGAAGCCTTTGAAATTCGCCGAGGCGTCAAACAAGTGTGTTCTTGCTCCAACGATTTTCAGTATTTCCTTTGCTCTGCTTCTAAGCACGCTTTTAGGAAGAGAACAGTAGCCATTTACCCACGCACGCGAAGTGATGGCAAGCTTTTCAACCTGAACCGGTTGAGAGCACAAACCAAAGCACGAGATGCGCTAATCAGCGACTTGCTGTTTGCTGACGATGCAGCCTTTATTGCTCACTCTTAAGAGAACCTCCAGTCGTTAATTGACTGTTTTTCGTCTATATGCAAAGACTTTGGGCAAACAATCAGCATGAACAAGACTAAAGTCCTTGGTCAAGGGACTGTTTCGCCTCCAATCATCACTGTTGGAAACTGTCAAGTTGAACCAGTACATCATTTCACATTTGTTGGTTCAACCATTGCGGATAACCTCTCGCTAGACACGGAGATTGATAAGCGGATTGGCAGAGCAGCTGTCATTTTGTCCCGATTGAACTCTCGTGTTTGGGTAACCGCAAGCTGACTGTTAATACAAAGATGATGCGTACAAAATGCTATACTGTATGGCAGTAAAACCTGAAGCCCCTTATGCAAGACACGAACGGTAGCTGAATGCTTTCCATCTACGAAGCATCCGTCGTATCTTGAACATATCGTGGATGGACAGAGTGACTAATGCTGAAGTGCTTTCAAAAGCTGGTCTACAGAGTATGTTATCCCTATTACGACAACGCCAACTGCGGTGGTTTGGTCATATCTACAGAATACAAAATGAAAAATCGCATTCCGAAAGATCTACTCTATGGTGAGTTGCAATTAGGAAGTCGATCATTGGGCAGACCGCACTTGCGGTACAAAGACGTTTGCAAAAGAGATATGAAAGAATGGCTTTGACATCGTGAGTTGGGAAGAACTTGCTCTTGACCGCTCACATTGAAGGCATTGTGTAAAGCGTCGTCTGCAAGCTGAGGAGCAGATAATGTTCTTGGCTGCAGAACGCAGCCTATCTTTGCAAGCACTGCAGGAGAGATTGTTCCTCCCGAATCGGACTGGTTAGTCATTCGAAAAGCTGTGTAACATGAAAATTCATGCGATTGTGATGTACATTCATGGTCGACTTCGACCGAAGGAGGCCAACAACAACATAATTACTAGTTATTTCTTTTACATGAACGAATATTTACTATTATATGGTATTGTGAACCGACAATAACGAATGTCACTTTTCTGGAGCGAAGCGAATTTTCGAAGTGCCCTAACTGCCCTTCGCAATGGCGAATAGTATCAATGCGAATATCCGAAGTGCACTTCGCAATGGCGAAGCGAAGCGAATATTCAACAATATTCGCTTCGCTTTAAATCCCAAAGCGAAGTATTCGTTATTGTCTGGTATGTATGCATGTATGTATGTACGTATGTATGTATGTATGCCTGTATGTATGTGTATGTATGTATGTGTATGTATGTATGTATGTATGCCTGTATTTATGTATGTATGTGTGTGTATCAGACAATAACGAATGTCACTTTTTTGGAGCGAAGCGAATTTTCGAAGTGCCCTAACTGCCCTTCGCAATGGCGAATAGTATCAAAGCGAATATCCGAAGTGCACTTCGCAATGGCGAAGCGAATATTCAACAATATTCGCTTCGCTTTAAATCCCAAAGCGAAGTATTCGTTATTGTCTGATTGTGAAGCTGTGCTTTTTGTGACCATAAACTCTCGAATCTTGAACATTGAACCTGGTTCTAATCCACTTGCTTACGATTATTCAAAATCGACGTGGTTCTCCTGCTGTCTTTTACTTCAAAAGGACTTTCAGCAAGATGTGATTCAAACTTATTTCTGTAATTACTTTTTGTGGGTATCACTGTGGCCTTGCCTTTGTCAGCCCTAGAGATCACTAACTGCTAAGAAGTGCTCGTTGTTCATCTTGTGTGAGGTTACTCCTACAATTTCAAACATTTTCCCGCTGTTTCAAGACCTACTTATCCTGATAGTACTGTCCTCACGTGATAAGTGCAAACACCACGAAACCGGTCGTCGGCGGGTGATGAAAATGCTTGCAAATACGGCTATTTTAATTTTATCAGAAATCTGACTCATTTGTAGATTGGATAATTTTTGAGGATAGCAGTTACAGGAAAGCAGAATCTACAATGTGAAAGTTAAAACTACAGGGAATGTCATATTAAAATGGAATAACCGACTAGTGCGTGTTCTACTAACAGATTGAACATGATAAAGACGATTTTGTGAGAGAGGCGAAGCTCATAAATATTGTGAGATTTCCTTCAATTGAGTAAATACTGTCTATCTAAGCCTCGCCTCTCTTACAACGAGTTCTGAAACACCAGTGTCCAAATACAGAAGAAGATAGTGATGTACGGTTAATCGCTGAATACCAAGAGAATTCCCATACGTGTTTGCACCAAGTAAACTTATAAGCAGTACAAAACAACGTTTAACGACGCGACAACGTTTAAATGCACCTCACATATCCATATTTCCGTTTGTCGATGTTCACTGATCCAGCAGGCGAACCCATTTGTTACCAGCTTCAAAAGAGGCAGGAAAGAACACCTGTAACACACATTTTTTCAAGGAATCCATCAAACCGTTGAACGTTGCAGTTGAGATGAATAACCATCTGTGAGTGGATGTATACCTGATGATGGTGGTTTTTCATGGACCCATGGTTTCAATTAACAGTGAACCAGTCGTACTAGTATAAAAGGGTCATTGTGCTAGGTATCGTTTCTGTTTAGGATCTAAGCTGTTCAAATAATTATAATAAGCGTTTAGCCTGTCTGGTTTGTTTTACAATAAGTGTGTAATCAATCACCTACTGCTAGTTGTCGTTGGTCATTTGTTCAAATGCTAAACAGACAAACCATTATTTAAAATAAATATATCGGCAGAATGCCGACCCGTGGTTCTTTTGGAATTCAAAGTCAACAACACAACAAGACTTTTTGACATTTAGGCCATCTTTGCTACTTCAGTACTCATATTCGTCCTCTTTCGACATACGGCAAACGTAAAACATCGGCCCAACTTAAAGTAAACGAGTGAATTATCTGGACAATTTTATAAACTTCGACTGCAATCTGAAGCTTGACTTCATCCTACAAAGGATTGATACAACATCATGTTAGCAGGTTGCTACGTGCAACTGTTTTTAGCTTAGTAAATACCATTCCAATAGAACTGTTTTTCACCGCAAACACGTCCAAACATTCGTCACATTTGTAGCGCTCACCGTGCTTTCCAAATATACATGAACTCTAAAACGGCAAAGTGCTACAAACGGATAGCCAGCACGTACTGTGGCAATGTAGTGCTGCCAAGGATTAGAAAAAGAATGCAGAAAGGCATGCGAATAATGATCGTACTGCCCCTACCCGATGAGTGCAAACAGCGTGAAACCGGTCGTGGGATGTGTGTATGATTGAAATACATGCAAACATAGATTAACGTAGAAAGCAATTATGATGGAAGTGTCACAGACGATGACTGATTAGGGTCAACTTGTTGTAATGTCGGACATGTCACACAAGGAATCCTTCAAGCTAAGACGTTGGAACTAAGTTGATATAATAGTTAATTCGTTATTCATAGCTATGAAAATGCTCTCGACGATGACAGAGTTGACGATAATGATAAAATCACAAGAGTGATCCAGGTAAAGTGCTGCACAGTCATATAATGCATGTAGACTTAAACACTGCATAGTTGCAAGGGCATAGACAGACGAGAAATAATAATAGAAATGGCAGTGAGAATCCAACGTGTATCTACATGCAGCTTATTACCGGTGGTAAATCATTTTAGTCGGTGTTAGTTGGAAAGCACAGAAATACTGCACGATTGCAAATCCGTTATACAAGTGGGTGTCAGGGTCATGAATACATGTTCGTCATGGAGATAGGTATGTATATGTATTCACAAGCCTGGACCAGGCAAAGTGCGTGCAGTCAGAGACTGCGCGTGGGCTAAGATACTGTCAGGTTGCCCAGGCCTAGACAGACATGAGAGGGGAAATAGAAATGGTAGTGAGACTCCAGCGTGTATCAGCATGGAGATAAGAGCAAGACAAGAGGTCAATTACCTCCAAATAGAATTTCCGCAGGTATTTCTACGTAATGCACCGGTTTTACTTAAAATTCGCGCCCAGCAGATGTCGCACGCTATAAAAACGTTCGATGTGTAAATCGACGCCAATAAGTATATACTCGAAATTTCACCGTCGATTTACAACTAAATTAATAGAACATTCAATAATCCAAATGTATTTACGATTAAATTTGTTTAACAGAATTATGCTTATTAATTTTACCAGTTGTTAGCAACAAGCTAGAATGAAAAGAACGGACGAATTGTTGTTTTATTCAAAAATGGAATGCTCCACACAGTGAGAGACGAGAAAAACAAACATCACCTCACGTACCATGCGGCCACCACAAGGTGTGAAAGTCTGGGAATTTGATGTATGGTCAGTTCATATTGAAAATCGCCAGGTATTTGGCACGGCAGACCTGCGGGCTGTGAGATAGACCCAGCCAAGGATTTTTGACACTTGAATATCACTGCTATGGATCACAAGTTTACCATCGTGAGAATCAGCATTACACTGATACTACGCACTCGCAAATCACTGACATCGAACAAAACTGAGTTGCCACCGGTAGTGAGTTTCACGCTAGAGTTTCATTGCTATTGCTATTTTCCTTCCCCTTAACTGTTTAGGCCTGGACAACCTGACAGTATCTTAGCCTACGTGCAGTCTCTGACTGTGCGGCACTTTGCCTGGATCAGGATTGTGACGTCATACATACATGCATACAAACTGACATCGCTCAGCATCTACTGTGTATGTACATGATAGATTCTGAAAAAATAACACATTGGCTTGGATTTGCATGGCACCAAAATGACGCTGATTACAAGTTGGGGATAAACGAACGCAAACGTCTAATGCTGACGATGTACTAGTTGCAGGTTTAAGTGGAGGCAGACAAGAGCATGCAATTGAACCAAGCGGCACAAGCCACAGCTCCGGTCATTACTAAAACCGATAAAGTCATCACTTGCAACATGACAAGAAGGCACAGTCAACCAGTGATGGAAGGTTAGTCGCTTGAAAATGTCCGGTGTGAATGAGAATGCTTCAAGTATCAATTAAGCAGCAAGCAAAATACGCCAATGCACAAGTGGAAATTACAGAACGAAACGACCACAAAGTACGACCTAAGCGAGGAGCCTTGAATTTTGAACATAATTCAAACGAATCTGATAAGGCCCTGGTTGTTGAAAAATCAACAAAAATATTTCGAACACTTACTACTTATAAGTAACAAAACAACCAGAATATGCGATATGCTCTGTAAGCAATTTCGTACATTATTTCATAAGCTTAGAAACAGCAAGTCTACTGTCAGTTTTACTTATATCACCACAAAAATGTAACATTACAATGACAGTTATATCAATTAGAGTTATCAATTACTTGTTTAGAAATGCAAGTCGAAAAAAAGCTTGCACAGCAATGATGAGACAGTGCGCAGAAAATATTTAACTTCATGAAGAAGATCTGAACACGATGCATCCAAATAGCAAATGGTGAACAAAGGGAATGACGAGCAGCTGTGGTTATTTTGAAGGAAGCGCGAATGAGAACGATGTGAATTGAACAGTTTTATTCATACAATAAAACCTAGAGCAACAACAATAAAGGAACAAGAGAAAGGAGAAACGAAAAACTAATCAGTCGATTAAATGCATCGCTTTATTCTTATTTGGTAACCGAGGATGTCTTTGACGAGCCTGTGCTCGATGCCGATGTTGTAGACAGCAACAGATTGTCGAACTGATCCGGTTCCATGAGTTGCCCATCCAATTTCGGGAAGATGGTGAGGTCATCCGTTAACAGTAGTCTCGGATGATCAGTCAGTAATCGGGAAACATGAGTTAAAAAGCGACCAGCCACGGCCTCGTCGATATAGCGCGAATCGATCGATAAGGTCAAGGTCAAGGTGTTGGCAAATTTTATTGATTGAAATCCTCCCGTATCCAGAATGTCCATCGGTCTGGGTAATCCAGAACCGACAGCAAGAATGGCCACTTGAGGTGGATTGATGATGGCGGTGAATTCACGGATTCCAAACATTCCCAGGTTGGAAATGCTGAGAGAGAACAAGCATGCCAAACAAGAAAAAAACATCAGTTGAATGTAAGGTAAGCAGTTCAGTAAGATTTAGGATAGGGGTAATGACGAAATTTAAATCATATCCTACCTTAAAAAAGCGCTTACAAGAAGGACACCTTCTAGTATACATGCGGCTCAAAGATAAGCTACCTTATGACTCTACAACCAACTCTATTTACAAGATTGATTGCAATGACTATGTTTACATAGGAAAAATATCCAGCGCTAGAATAGAAAACAGGAAACGTGTCGAAAATGAGGGAATACATCTTAGTTTTTAGATTCAGTGTTATGAAATCACAAGCCTGATCCAGGCAAAGTGCCTCACAGCCAAGGACTGCACGTGGGCTAAGATACTGTCAGGTTGCCCAGGCCTAGACAGATATGACAAAAGAATTAGAAATGGTAGTGAGACTCCAGCGTGTTTCAGCATGCAGCTCACTACCGTTGGCCGCACAGCACAGAAATGCTGCACGATTGCAGATCTGTGGCAACTCATTTGACGTCAACCAAATATCCCAACCTCGTTGTCTTGCTGTGAATTCGACTCAAGGTACGACCAAGACCGATTTCAATCAAATGACTCACGTGAAAGATCCACCTTGAAATTCGTGAGGCTGCAACTTTCCGTCTCGTGCTTTTTTGGCCAAACTGGAGGATAGTGAAGCCAGCTCGCTAATCGGCATACAATCCACGTCGCGTAGGATTGGAGTGATCAGACCAGCAGGCGTGGCAACCGCCATGCAGATATCCACGCTGCGCTGAACTTGAAGACACGCAGAGGTCGCATCGGTGATCGCATTCAGCTGTGGAACGAGCTGACAACAAGAAGATTGAGATTAGCCATGACAGGGGAAGCGGATTTCGAGTAAAAGATGAAAATGCACTTACTCTCAAGCCCAGTGCGCAAGCCTTGATAATGATATCGTTCACCGACAATTTAATACCAAGACGCGATTTAATCATCTTGCGGAGTTCCATGACCTGATCCAAGCGAGCGGTGGATCGAACATAGGCATGTGGAATGGTGGTTTTCGACATGGTGAGTCGTTTCGCGATCGTTTGGCGCATGTTGCTCAAGGGTACATCGATGAACGAGGTGGTGGCTAGGGTGGCGCTGGACGAGGGGGGTTGGGCAGCTGAGACTGGCGCTGATGGCTCAGCAGGCACAGGGTGACTTCGAATGTATCCCAAGACATCCCTGGACAGACACGAGAAGTTTTAATGCCAACAAATTCGAAAGCGAGCCGAAGAACACAGATAGTGTTAATCATCGAAGTTGCATACAATTATTTATCACGCCAGTTCTATATCTTATGAAAGTACTTTGGAAAATATTTCGAAAGAAAGGTTCTCTACTGGTGGTCAACATTAATACTATTCTTATAAAATCGCCACAACCGCTCCCCAATTACCCAATCAGGACATATTGTAAGGGGGGGTCAAGTTAAGAGGGTGAAAGCCAGGTGGGGTTTTCGGTCCCAACGTTGACACACACACTTCAAGAACACACGGCCGAACGTTATTCGCACCACACACAATCCCTTGCGTCAACCGTACACCACCACCCCGAATCCACACAAGGCAATGGAGCGATCAAGCGTTTACTACGCATCATCATCAGAGACAACATTGCAACGGTAGCATGTGCCGAATGTTTAACTGCCATACAACCATGAACAAGTAAAATCCTAAAAGACGAAAAAGGGTGGGACTTAAAAAGCTATGGATTCTATGGGAAAATGAGCACAAACAAACTTGGATGGGGTGAGTACACCTTGAATGGAACAGGCGTTCAATCAAATTTCGTGAACGATAGCTTCGTTGCGGTTTTCACTGTCATGCATCTTAACAGGCTTTCCTCCTCACGTCACTTGACAACGTACAAAGTTAAGCAAACACTATAAGAACATGTTTATTGCAAGACCGCGATATCTAACCGCGGGGACCCCAGACTGGAAGAGGTGTTGCGCCGACTTTGGAAAATGTCACTCGCAAGGGGTTGTAGCTGCCTATGTCATGTCACGGTTTGGCCACCACGAGATATCTGCCGATCGGGAAGTGGTGTGGCAAAAAATCCGTTTCAGAAGTCGGTGGTCCGGCATCCTTAAAACGAGACCCAACCGGCGTAACATGTGCAGGTTCATTTGCTTCATTACTACCGAAGTGCATTTTCGGAGATTATCGTTTGCGTATGAGAAGGTAACAGCTGACGCCAAAATGCTGCAGAGACATTGGTTGTCAAATACTTGGCGACGCCGAATATGCTCTATACGTAGGGTCCAAGTTTCGCACCCATACAGTAATACAGCCCGAACTGTCGCATTATAAACTAGGCATTTGCTCAATAGAAACAGTCCCATCTGAAGCCACATATGACAGGTTTCGGAATGTTACGATTGTCTTAGAAATGCGTGCCGAGATCTCCACTGATGCCATGATGCGCTAAATCTAGTCTATGGACAAATTTATTCTCCTGATGATCGGTATTAATAGAGGCCCTGGAACCCTGATTGACATATTATGATCAATCAAACCCTTCACGTTGGTTCAAACGACCAGTGATGAAACACCGCTCACAGCATCCTACAAAGAATCACAGTGGCAATGTAAGTCTAGTGATGCTGAGTATAAAATACGACTAAAGATTGATCGAGAGTGAACACTGACAACGTAGGCTGAAACAATGATGATTTCATCCAAGGTTTCCCACCCATTCTGGCGAGGAATGAAATAAAATAGGATGTTTTGGTCAAGTGTGTTTTTAGATTTGTGTACGCCCTAGTGGCAAAAGATACACGAGTAAGTACGCTTGACGCCGAGCTAATCAAGAGTGGAAATGGTCGTTTATTGGAGCAGGGCCTGAAAAGTTTATGCAGGGGATGGACGAAAACTAAGTGATATGGCTCAAAACCGATTATTACACGCAGAAGATGTAGACAAAATGCCTTTATTAAGCTTTCAAAAGTAGCCATGCAGTTTAAATATTAAACCGTCACATGTGAAAGGAATCAGTACGCTAGTTCAGTTATTCGACCGATCTAATAAAACAGTTTCCTTTATGGTGCACCAAGAAGAATTTAATCGGATTTCACGCATTCACCATTTAAAAACACAGGGAAACATACTCTTTCAACAAACTACCCCGCGGCCCCGAAGCAGGAATTCGCGAAGAATCTAACCCGTAGCTGTCTAGTAGCAGGCGCGCGGCAGGGCCAACTTTCGTGGCAGTAGTTGAGGGTGGAGCAGCCGGTGATGACGCAGCTGATAGCTCAGGTTTCGCTGGCGTTTGATCTGGAACTGTTTGGGCAGCGTCAGAAGGCAAAGCAGCCGATTTCGCTACTTCTTCCCAATTCTCGTCGGGGTTAGCAAGCACGGCAATCATGCTACCAACTTGTACGTTGGGTGTCTTTTCTGTGACCTGGAACCAAGATAAAAGAGGAGTCCAAGTGCTCAAAAAGGTTTTAATTAATTGCAGGCTGATGGTGCAAAATAAGAGAAAGTGCAGGAAAATAAGGTCGTTCAGCGCAGAACAAAGAAATAACCAAACCAGAAAAGAAAAATACAAGTTCTATTGATTTCCGCTTCAAATATGGAATGATGCTAACCAGAGCGTTGTACGAATGAAACGTTTGCTTCATCAACTCTGATCAATATTTCAGCAGTGTAAAAGTGCGGATGAACCGATAGTGAAGGCTACAGTTGTGTATAGCGATGATTACGGGCGATGTATATAGATCGCCACAAGTTTGAAGCTCTCAACACAGAAACTGATAACTCTAAGCAGCTTCGTCACGTTTCTATCTAGACTGCAGGAACGATATTTCAGCGCACTAGCAGTCAAGAATGCGGGGCGGTTTTAATAGCGCATGGCTGGTGATTGGTATGGTATAAGAGCACAAGCCTGATCCAGGCAAAGTGCCGCACAGTCAGAGACAGCACGTGGGCTGAGATATTGTCAGGTTGCCCAGGCCTAGACATATATGAGGAAGAAAAAAGAACAGCAAATGGTAGTGAGAATTCAGCCTGTTTCAGCATGCAGCCCACTACCTCTGGCCAATCAATTTAGCACCGTGTTAGCCGCACAGCACAAAGTATTGCACGATTGCACATCCGTGCATATGCCTGGTGATTAAGCTGGCCTGGTAAAACTCAGTGGATATGCGACTCTGCCTGGTTTTCACATTCTAAGCATCGACAGTTTAACACGGGGATTTGTATGGTGTACGAAAGCAGGAGCTTGGGTATAGGAAAAGTGCAGCACAGTTTTAAACTGCACGTGAGCTGAGATGCTCTGCGATTACGCAGGAGTAGACAGATATACGAACGAGATATCGGTAGCGAGATTACATTGTTACCCCAGGTAACACTGAAATAGATTGATTTTCCACAAGCATTGAGCTACCAAATGCGAAAACCTTAACTTGCAAAAGATAAAATTATTAAATAACCGTACAATATGGGTTGTAGTCCGCTTATGGTTACGTAAACTGTCCTTAGCACGATAAAAAAGAAACAGAGTTTCTCTAAAGAAATTACCGAGTATCATTTTAATCATTATGATGGACAGCATTTTCACCAAGAGCAAGTATCGATTGCTTAACTGCCATGCAAACATGACATAATAGCAGAATGCGACTGATCCTTTAGAAGTCTAAGCAGAGACGTTTGGATGAGGTGCCTATACAACGAGCCCAAAACGCATTTAATCAAGTGTTGTAAACGAGTAGAACAACAGAAATCCTGTCTTGCAACAACTCTGGCTGAATTATTCGCCACCTAGCATCACTGCAATTCTTGCCGTGTCCGACGAAAAAGTTTGTCCTGACACGCTGGATGAAATAACGATAAAATTGATGAACGCTTAATCAAGTAGCAGAAGGAAATCACATCTTCAAGCTTGAAGCCACCGTGGCCACGTTGGCTAAAGATATCTCATCATTTCAGCTCACCATTTTCAACATGGAACGGTTCAAAAAGTCCCGATTTAGACTTTGAATTCTATCTAAAAGCAGAAGCCGTTCTCGTCCTAATTGGCTTTTCTAGAAGCGCCGTCGTTTGGGAAATACATAGTGTAACTGTCGCCCGGTTGTAAACATCCTAGTGCCGGCACCGCCATCGAGTCGGGAAACCGGATAGCCAGTCAGTAATGGCGACGGCTGATCATGGCCGTTAGTCGCCTCCTCTATGTGTACGATGCGTCGAATAAACTCAACTTTCTGGTAGACACCGGTGCCGAGGTTAACCTTATACCATGCAATTGCGAAAAACGTGACCTTCGTCAATCAGACATCACACTACAGGGGGCTAATGATTCGAAAAGCTTGACGTAAGGCGAGAAACTTCTTCAACTTGATCTCGGACTCAGACGTGCATTTTACTTCGTCTTTCTGATAGCCGATGTTCAAAAGCCTATAATCGGTATCGACTTCCTGACGAAGGACCGATGATCACATGACAACATTACGCCACTTAATGTGTCCGGAAAAATCTGTTCCATCAGCTCAGCTGGTCTTCGGATTTTCGCTCACATGTTATCGCCTGAAAAGCGAAAAGCGGCAAAATGTGAATTCGAACATATGTATGTATGTATGTATGAAAGCACAAGCCTGATCCAGGCAAAGTGCCGCACAGTCAGAGACTGCACGTGGGCTAATATACTGTCAGGTTGCCCAGGCCTAGACAGATATGACAAAATAAATGGTAGTGAGACTCCAGCGTGTTTCAGCATGTAGCTCACTACTGTTGGCCAATCAATTTAGCACGAACATATGGCAGCATTGGGTATAATTAAACCATCCGTAGGCATTGCCGATATATATGGTCGGCAAGAAGAACAAGGATTGGAGACCCTGCGGAGATTACCGTGCGTTGAATAGCGTTACACAACCTGACGGCTAACCTATTCCGCTCATTCACCATTTTTCGATAAGCCTCCATAAAAAATCAGTTTTCTCCAAATTGGACTTCATACGTGCACACCACCAGATCCCCATGGCTCCTGACGATATTGCCAAGACTAATGTAATGACGCCATTCCGATTGCGTAACGCACCAGTCTTTTCAATGGTTAATGGATCAGGTTCTTCGTGGTCTAGATTTCGTGTTTGTGGATATCGGCGATGTTTTGGTCGCTAGTTCATCACACGACGAGCATGTACGACACCTCCGTGAGATCTTTCGACGTGTCACCCAATACGGCGTTACTATCAGTCCCGATAAGTACGTTTTTGGCCAGCCCACTTTTGATTCTCTTGGCCATAGGATAGACAGTAATGGAATAAGCCCGTTGCTGGAAAAGACAATCTACATTAGAATATCCGATGCCACAGTCAATCAAGAGATTACGCCATTTCTTCAACGTTTATAATTATTATGGACGATTTATTCCCAATGCCACTCACCGAAATGCTGAAAGGTAATCCGAAAAAGTTGTCTATCACAGCCACAGCAGAATATGCCATCGTCGAGGTTAAAGAACCGTTGTTCTTTTTTCTCGTGGAAGTTGCAACCAGCTCAGACTTGGACGCGGAGTCCTCGCCATCTACCAAGCTATTAAACACTTCCATCACGTAATCGAAAGAAGAACCATTACCGTCTTCACCGATCGCAAGCCAATCGTTTATACCTTCCGTTCACCGACAGATCGACAATATCCATTGCACAGTTTACCACAATGCTTGATCGACCTGAGAACGAAGTAGTCTGTGAGCGGTGCTTACTTTGTTGGACGCTCACAAGCCACTCTTAAAGACTGTTCAAACTCGGATTGTATCTCCACTCTGGCGTAGATTGAGTATTCCCTTGAGAGTTGCACTTTAGAGGCTTTTAAAATTCGCCAGACGTCGAAGAAGATTGGTTAATGCTCTCAAACAGTTTGGTACAATCTTTGTTTTTCTAAAGAAGCGAGCTTTTAGAACGCGACGTGATGGCAAGATTGTCAACGCAAATAAGGTACTGCGTTTGCCATCATTGCCCACTTCAAGAACGGCTTTAATCGCTAATGGACTACTTCTCATCGCCATGCCAAAAACGTTGGGTTGAAAATCAGCATGAACAAAACTAAAGTCCTAGGTCAAAGAAGTGTATCGCCACCAATCATAACTGTCAGCTTGAACCAGCATATCACTTCACTAATCTTGTTTCAATAATTACGGATAAGCTTCCGCTAGATACCGAGACTCATAAGCAGAATGGTGGGACTGCCATCTTGTCCAGTGTACACTCTCTCGTGTCTGGGGCAACCGCAAGCTGACCGTGAGAGCAAAAAGGATGAGGTACGGCGCGTGAGTTCGAAATGATTCATCATATCGCAGCGATGCCTGAACCATCCACGCTATACACGAATGGAAGCTGAATACTTTTGTTTGCGAAGCATAAGCCGCACCTTGAACAATAGCGAAAATGCTTTCTGGAGTGGCTTTATGAATATGGTCACTCTACTACCAGAGTACTACCAACGTTGGCTGTGTTGTGTGTACTATTCCAAAATACTCTACAAAGATAAGAAAGCTCTTAACATTGACTCTACGAGTTGGAACGAAATTTTCCTGGACCGCTACCTTTGAAGACACCGTGTAAAGCGTCATCTTCGAGTTACGGAAGAGCAGATACTGCTCGGCTGAAATTAGATCATGCCGACAGCGTGCAAATATCAACGATCGGCCGATTCTTGTCTACGACTGTGAACGATATAGGAGATGCTGTTCTTCCCGAATATAACTGTCTAGTCACGCCTGTGGAGCATGAAATCTTTATGCGCCTACCATGTACATGCATGATCGACATATGGTATGATGGTATGAAAGCACACGCCTGATCCAGGCAAAGTGCGACACAGTCAGAGACTGCACGTGGACTAAGATACTGTCAGGTTGCCCAGGCCTAAATAGATTTGAGGAAGAAAAAAGAATAGCAAATGGTAGTGAGACTCCAGCCTATTTCAAAATCCAGCTAAATACCTCTGGACACAGACAGAAGTGGAACAAAAAACATATTGGGTGAGCATAGATTTATGTATTAACATACAATGTTACCTTACCAAAATTTTAGCCAACACGCCGTCTTCCTCGCACTCCAAGGCAACCACTGCTTTATCCGTTTGAACTTCACACAATACATCGCCGGATTGTACCTCCTCACCTGACAAAATGCGATTAACATTTTGAAATTGAACATACCTTCTTTTTTGCTCCATTGAACAATCGAGCCTTCAGTCATTGTGGGTGAAAGCGAAGGCATCTTGACCCAGGTAGGATCTGAGAACCGTCAAGCAATTTAAATACATACTTCGAAGGCATCCCTGTATGTGGAGAATGCGTCGTGATCCATTGCTAAGATGTAATAGCAGAGGAAATTCCCCAGCAGATCCACGTGAAATGCGGGTGATGGCATTAACTATGGTTTGTGCGCCGAGAATTCGGTACATCTATTCAAACAACTTGTAATGATAAACGAGTCTAAAAAGCGTGCTAAAATGAAAATAGTGAAATGTTAAATCATCACATTTGAAAAATACAAGAGTTAAGGTATGTATGAGATCACAAGCTTATTCTAGGGAAAGTGCCGTACAGTTAAAGACTGCACGCGGGCTAAGATACTGTCAGGTTGTACAAGCATAGACAGTTACAAGGAAACACGGTTAGATTAACTGTTGTTGTTGGCCTCCTTCGGTCGATGTCGACCACGGATGTACATCACAATCGCATGAATTTTCAAGTTCTACAGCTTTTTGAATGACTAAGCAGTCCGATTCGGAAGGAACAATCTCTCCCGCAGCGCTTGCAACGATAGTCAGAACTCGGCTGTAGAGCGTCAGCTGCCGGCGGCGTGATCTACGTTTAGCAGACAAGAGCTGTATCTGCTCCTCCCCAGCTTGCAGATGACTCTTTAGACAATGCCTCCAATGTGAGCGATCAAGAGCAAGTTTTTCCCAGCTCACCGGGTCAATGCCAAAAGTTTTCATATCTCATTTGCAAACGTCTTTGTACCGCAAGTGTGGTCTGTCTATAGTCGACTTCCTGATCTCAACTCGCCATAAAATAGATATTTGGGAATACGACCGTTTTCCATTCTGTAGACGTGACCCAGCCACCGTAGTTGACGCTGTCGTAGTAGAGTGAACATGCTCTGTAGACCAGCTTTTGAAAGCACTTCAGCATCAGTCAAATTTTCCAACCACGATATGTTCAAGATACGACGGATGCCTCGTAGATGGACAGCATTCAGCTTCGGTTCGTGTCTTGCGAGGATGGTCGAGGTTTCACTGACATATAGTAAAGCATTTAGTACTCACGCGTTGTATACCATCATCTTTGTCTTTACAGTCAAATTGCGGTTGCCCCGAACACGAGAGTTTAATCGGGACAAAATGACAGCTGCTCTGCCAGTCCGCTTATCAATCTCCGTGTCTAGCGAGAGGTTATCCACAATGGTTGAACCAAAAAATGTGAAATGATGTACTGGTTCAAGCTGACAGTTTCCAACAGTGATGATTTGGAGGCGATACAATCCCTTGGCCAAGGACTTTGGTCTTGCTCATGCTGATTGTTAGCCCAAAGTATTTGCATATTGACGAAAAACAGTCAATTAACGACTGGAGGTTCTCTTGGGAGTGAGCAATAAAGGCTGCATCGTCAGCAAACAGCAAGTCACTGATTAGCACATATCGTGCTTTGGTTTGTGCTCTCAACCGGTTCGGGTTGAAAAGCTTGCCATCACTTCGCGTGCGTGGGTAAATGACTTCTGTCCTCGTCGTGCTTCAGAAGCAGAGCAAAGAAAATGCCGAACAGCGTGGGAGCTTGAACACACCCTTGTTTGACGCCTCGGCGAATTTCAAAGCTTCTGAACTGGAACCGTTAAAATGGACTGCGCCCTTAATGCCTGAATGGAACGAAATAACGAGTTTGATCAGTCTTGGTGGCATCCTATCAGATCAAGCATTTTGAAAAGACCCTCATTGCTGACGTAGTCGAATGACTTCATTAAATCAATACAAAGAGCGTATAATGGCATATTTCTATTTCCTCCTCATATCTGTCTAGGCCTGGGCAACCTGACAGTATCTTAGCCCATGTGCAGTCTCTGACTGTGCGGCGCTTTGCCTGGATCAGACTTGTGCTTTCATACCATACCATACCATAATGGCATACGGTATTCCCGACACTTTTCTTGTAGTTGTCTCAGGGATAAGAGTTTATGTTTCCATGCGGAAGACACATTGAGATCCGGAGTAAATTCGATCAGCCAAAACTTGTAGCCGAATCTGTAAGACTCTATCACCCTTATTCTTAATTAGCGTGATGATCTTCGTGTCTCGCATCTTTTGTGGGACACATTCCTCCTGCAAGCACTGAAGAAGCAAATGGTAAAGAGACTGTAATAATGGTGTTCTACAGAAATTGATTAGCTCAGGTGGAATTCCTTCGTCTCCCGGGGCATTTCCATTCGTTAGGCGGTTGATTGCCTTATTGAGCTCATCGAGAGTAGGGGGAATATTAATATATTCAATGGTTGGCAACCGCTCAACATTTTCAAATACATGCGGTTAAACCGTACTGTCCCTAGAGCAGAGAGAGGAGAAGTGCTCTACCCATCTTTCCCTCTGCTGAGTTTTATCGACAATCGGGTTATTAGATACAGAATTAATAGAAACCGTTTTATATATATATATATATATATATATATATATTTAATAACAAAGAAAACTCTTTGTTTAAGATCGTGAATTTTTGGTATGGAAATTTTGTTCCTCGTGGCGAAAATCTAATTCTAGATCATCCTTTTTTAATATTCTGTAAAAAAAGAAATAGATTTTGTCGTATTCCACGAAACTATAATTGTTCTGATCCTATAAACTCACATCTTTTCTCCATATTATGCTAAGCTGAACTAGAAGAAATGGATCATGTGAAGGATCGTTGGATGCTTTCTAACGCTTAACTATCTGTCTGACATCGCACACAGTTGGGTTTGGAAGAGAGCCACTCCAATCCTGGGTAAGTGTTTTACACTTGTTAGGCGCAAAGTACATGCCATACCTTGAAGCATCAAGTGCCAGGCAGTCCAGGTCTTGATGCATTATATGAGGGTCATCTCCCAGAAGTGTGATGTCATCCGCATACACTAGATCGGTAGCTCTCTCACCAGGCAGAAGTTCACCACTTGCGCCCACCAGACCAACTTAAGCTTTCCTTAGGACATCGTCGATCGCGATCGGCGAGATAGGGCAGCCCTGTCGCACCCCGCTGGAGATGTTGAACGAGGACGACAATTGTCCGTACGCACGAACCATGCCCGAAGTTTGGCAATATAATGCTTTCAAGATCCAAACATACTTCTCGGGCACTCCATGTCTCAGCAGACAGTTCCAAAGACTTTCGCGATCAATTGAATCGAATGCTACTCGCATGTCAAGGAATACCACGATAGCTAGTCTACGAAATGCGTGGCGTTGCTCCAGTAACCGATGGAGTGTAAAATTTTGATCTATGCACCTTCGATCGGCACGAAAACTCAGTTTTCTCCCCACGGATTTGCTCTACCCGTTTGGTACTCAATCGGTGAAGCAGGATGAAGGCCAGTATTTTTATAAGAGCTAATTACTCATGAGCGAGAAACGTCTAATGCTGAGAAACGATTCTTGTGCTGTAAAACTCTGAAGCATATGAGTGATAAGCTTTTATAATTTCAAAGATGCCCTATATATTTCCGATCACATTGTAAAATGCAAAGTGCAGCACCCATGAGTGCTAATGAGAAGGAAGCACCGAAAAGATAAAAAACAACCATTACCAACCCGTATTTATTCAAGTTTCGGGAGTATTGCATTAGAACGGTTCCAGCGATGAGTTCGAAAGTATGAAAATATGAACAACGTTAGTCGCAATCAAACAGTGTGCAATTCCTCAATGTCTGTCAAACGAGCTCTGCGTTACGAAGGCAACTTGAGGCTCAACGTGCAGTGCAGTTGCATTATTGCAAGCTCCTGATTATGAGCATATACTGTTTTAAGTTTACACGTATGTAGATTGATTATATCTTGTGGGAATCCCCTCAAAGTCAGCTTTGTGGATAAACCATATTCGTAGCGGTATTCAGCAATACGGGTAGATTATGATTTTCAGGGAATTTCCCATATCGGATCTACGCATGCATCGCTGTTAATACTCTTCTGGTTCTCAGAGGACTTAACGCCATCGGAAAGAACTTACTTTTCGCCATCGAATTGTTATATTTTTAACATCGTGCAATCAAGTACCTGTTGCAGCAGAGACTGTCGTTGCGTCCTATCAATCTATGCGTTGTTCTACCCCAACTGCCAGGAAATCAGAACGAGACCAGAATGGGACGTTGATCGGGAGTCCAAGGTCCAAGCGCCCAGTGTGTGTTTAGACCGTGTACATGGTCTGTATTTATCATCATCATCATCATAAAGCACAAGTCTGGAGCCAGACAAAGTGCCAAGCAATATGAAGCAGGAAAAGCAGATAAGCAAGCGCGTGGAAAAGGGAAAGCAGGCAAGCAGAATACGTAAAAGCAAATGCACACAAAAGCAGCTTGTTTTTGTAGTTCCACTGCATGCGATTTTTTGGTTGTTTTGTTTTAGTTTTTCGTGTTTTTATATAAAATAATACCGGATAAAAAATTATGACACACATAATAAAATACACTGGCGCCACTGACTTCGGTTTCAAGTTCAAGTTGCACATGGCTGAAGGTGGCTAAAAGCCAATCACGCGCCCAGATTTCCTTCGACGGTATGCGGTTGAGCACCCGGCACTTCGATATCGAGTATACAGTTCGTACTTTTCACACGTTCTTGTTTCCGAATATCTGGAAAGTAAGGTAGGGTTTCTCTTCACCAGCACGGTGAGAGGTCAGCTATTCAGGAAACAATGCAATAATATGCGTGAACAATGTGTGGTGTATGAAATCACTAGCCTAGTCGAGGTAAAGTGAAACACAGTCATAGACTGCATGTGGGCTAATTTGCTGTCAGGTTGTCCAGGCCTAGACATCATCATCATCAAAGACAGCAATACACCGGTATATATACTATTATATTTGCACAATCTGATACAGATATAGTGCCGTTCAACATAAACAATGAGATGTACAAAGCGAGAAGCAGGGTACAAAGCGTTGTCATCGGCATCGTTGAACGTAGGCATGATACTACCCGGTTGCCTACACCGAAGTAGGGGAGATTTCGTTTAGGGGGTCCCACCCCGAGCCTTTATCCACAAGGCAGTGGAGCGAGAGAGGTTCGCACCTATCGGTGGCCGGTGACCGACGAAGCGGTTCATACGCCCTTTTCTGGGAATTTCCAGTTCGGAGCCCGATAACCCCGTTGATAGGTTGGTGACTTCAGTTTTTGCCTGTGCACCATACAATGTCCTTGGATAGGACAAGGGGCAGTGACTTTTGGAGCGGCGAGTCACCGGTAGCACGTACCGAATTCTTAACTGCCATACAACCACGAAAAAGTAAAATCCCAAAAGATGGGGAAGGGTGGGACTTAAATTACTACGGCTCTATAGAAGAGTAAGCACAAACAAACTGGAAGAGGTGCCTACACCTCGAATGGAACATGCATTCAAACAAGTTTCGTGACGAGTAGAGCAACATCAGCACGGCAGCTTCCTTGCGGCTTTCACTGTCATGCATCATAATAAGCTTTTCTCGTCACTCCGCTTGACAACATACAAGGTTAAGCAAAGACTCCAAGAAGATGCTTAGTGCAAGACCGCCATTAAACACGGTTTCGGGACATATCCTGAAGCGTAACTAACCACTGCGATATCTGATCGCGGGGACACCAGCCTGGAAGACGCGCTGCGCCTACTTTGGAAAGGTTACTAGTGAGGGTTTTTAACTGCCTATGCTATGTGACGGTTTGGCCACCCCGAAATTTACGCCAATCAGGATGTGGCGTCGCAAAAAGAATCTGTTTCGGAAGTCGGTGGTCCGGCATCCGTAAAACGTGACCCAGCCAGCGTAACCTATGCAGGTTGATCTGCTTCTCTACATCGACATTACTACCCAACAACTTATTTCGGAGAGCATCGGTGCGCATACGATTATAACAGCTAACTCCTAGAATGCTGCGGAGACACCGGTTGTCAAATACTTGAAGACGCTGAATGTGTTCTTTACGTAAGTTCCAGGTTTCGCACTCATATAGTAACACAGCTCGAACTGTCGCTTTATAGACTCTACCTTTGAGTAACAGAGATAGCCCTTTCTGACGCCAGAGGTGACCTGGGTTGCGGAATGCTACGGTCGCTTTAGAAATACATGCAGAATTCATCATCATCATCCAGCCGCTGTGAAATCCAGCGGGACTTTTGGGTTGGTTGTGCAGTCTCACAGGCTGTTATTGCGGCGGCTCGCATAATCCCTGCTATTTTGTTCCACCTTTCATCGGTAGTTGCATACTGGGCAACTGGGAGTGAGTTACTCAAGGTGGTCCTATAAATGTCTTGAACTGCAGGCTGAAAGAATTTTTCGACAGCAATGCGTTTCCCATTCGAGGGCTTCGTACCGGAGAACTTTAACGAGAACCTACATCGCACAAGAGCATGATCTGAATCTACGCAGGTATTCCAAAAAGAGCGGCAGTCCTCAATGCAACCTCTCCAGCGAGCACTTATGGCGATATGGTCGATTTGGGCCGAAGGTTGGCTTCCATCCGGCGAGCGCCATGTGGCACATTGACATCTTTTATGGCGAAAGGAGGTGCTGCTAATGAATAATCGAGATTGTGCACAGAATTGTATAAACCGTTCACCATTATCTGTGCGTTGGCTTTCAAGACCAAACATGCCACCTAATTGTGATTCAGATGTATCTAAGCGACCTAGTCTGGCATTCATATCTCCTGCTAAGACAACAATATCGGAGCTTTTTGCACGTCGCAAAAGAGCATAAAGATCGTCGTAGAAGGCGTTCTTCTCGTCGTCGGAATTGGTGTTAGTTGGAGCGTAAGTTGCTACAATAAACAAGCATCTCTGATTAGAAGATTTTGAGTTTGGTCTAATATTAGTGGCTAGTCTAACTGCGCACATCCTGCTATTACAAGGAATCCAATCGATTAGACAGGATTCGGCACACGAATTCAGCACTATACCAACACCCGCCTGTCCTGAAAGGGCAGCTGCAGAATCACCAGAGCAGCGCAAAAAGTAACCAGTTGAAAGGTTTGGGGCAGTAAGTTCGGTAATTATGGGCGGATCATATAAGCGCGTTTCCGATAAACAACAAACATCGATAGATAGACTATCTAAGGTAAGAGCCAGTGCAGCTTGCTAGCCTATTTGTCTCAGAGTCCTGACAACGGGTCATAGAGGTACACAAACCATCGAACCACGTTAAGGTCCAGTCTCAGCGCGATGGACGATGCAGAATTATTGATACAACTACCGAGATACGTAAAACGATCTATAATTTCAAGAGCTTGATTGTCAAGTAATAAAGTGCTGTTCGATATGTCGATGTCCTGCAGCAGAACACTGCACTTAGATGGTGGAGAGAGCTTGACGCCTGGCATTATGTGAACTCCGAAATCTGGGGAACCATCTTTGCACAACTCCATAATTGCATCAATTACTAAATTTAACAAAAACGGAGAAATCGGGCATCCTTGTCGGACGCCGCTTGTGGTGTGGAATTTGGGTGAGACTTCGTTGTAAACCCTAACGCATCCCGATGTATGAGCATAGTGCACGTAGTATGTTGACATACTTTTGCGGAACGCCTTTGCAGAGCAAGGTGTTAAACAGGACATTTCGATCGACTGAATGAAACGCTTAGCCCACATGCAGTCTATGACTGTGTTTCACTTTACCTCAACTAGGCTAGTGATTTCATACACCACACATTGTTCACGCATATTATTGCATTGTTTCCTGAATAGCTGACCTCTCATCGTACTGGTGAAGAGAAACCCTACCTTACCCAAACAATGACAATAACAGCACTAGAAATTCCTACCTCTATCTCCTCTATTGCTTCTATTGCCTCTTCTCCACATGTTACCATCCCCGATTCGCTCTCTCTACCTGATGTACGACTCATGCCGTCTAGACAGCCGTCGATTGCTGCAACTCTTCTACGCCCGCGGGTTTCATTTAGGT
Source organism: Atriophallophorus winterbourni (assembly GCA_013407085.1). Classification (NCBI taxonomy): domain Eukaryota; kingdom Metazoa; phylum Platyhelminthes; class Trematoda; order Plagiorchiida; family Microphallidae; genus Atriophallophorus; species Atriophallophorus winterbourni. Next base: position 27,551 of record JACCGJ010006120.1, read on the forward strand.
TAGCTTCGTTTAACGTTCGGACCTTGCTACAACCGGGACAACAGGCCGGCCTTGCACGAACGCTTGAGACGTTAGGCATTGATATCTGCTGCTTATCGGAAACCCGTTTCCGTGACACAAGCGAAGTCTGTCAGTTGGTCTCACCAGCTGAACCAGACAGCAGATTCCACCTGCGCCTCTCTAGTGACCCGGATGCTTCCTCTGCCGGATTGGCTGGCGTCGGTATCGCGCTCAGTTCCCGTGCTGAGCAATCACTCTTAGAGTGGATTCCCGTTGACAGCAGACTGTGCGGTGCACGATTTCGTGGCCACTGTCGGGTGAACAGGCGGTGCGAAACGCGGAGGGATTTGTTTGTGATTTCTGCCTACGCTCCAACGGACTGTAGTGTGGATCTCAGTAAGGACAACTTCTATGAGAAGTTGCATAGTTTGTTTCGCAAGGCACGCAGGACAGATGTCGTAATCATGGCAGGAGATCTCAACGCTCGCGTTGGTCGCCTGTCTGAATACGAGCGCCACCTAGGAGGTCAGTATGGGCTGGATGGCGGGCGTTCAGATAACGGAGAACGATTGCTCACATTCTGTGGCGATCACCGCCTCTATCTCTCCAGTACGGCATTTCGGCGTTCCCAGCGTCGAATGGCCACATGGCGCTCACCATCACAGCACGTCTGGTCTCAAATTGACCACATTGCTATTAGCTACAGGTGGCGTGGTAGCATCAAGGATTGTCGTTCATACTGGACCACCAGTGTGGACTCAGACCATGCGCTAGTCTGTGCGACAGTCAACTTCCAATTTGGGGGTAAGGCACGCGCAAGACGAACTCATGTAGACACCGCCTCTTTGATGCTCCCCGCTGTCAGAACCGAGTTCCATCATGCATTGACCAGGGAGCTCGCAGAAGCACCCCCGTCTGATGTTGAGCAGCACTGGAACTTCGTTCGGACAGCACTGTCCTGCGCTACTTCTGAAAGCTGTCAACCCACCCGCGCTTTGCCACGCTCTTGGATCTCGGCCCAGTCACTTGCTTTAATCGATCACCGTCGAACTTTACCCACCGGCACTGAACACAACCGTGCTCGGAGAGAATTCAATACCCGCTTAAAGGCCAGCTTAAGGAATGACCGCGAGTTCTGGTGGACGCAACGTGCTTGTGAGATGGAGGTTGCAGCCGCATCGGGCAATACTCGCAAATTGTTTCAGTTAATTAGAGCTACTGGTTCGAAACTGAATACAGTGAGCGAGACTATTTGCGAAACTGACGGCTCGCCGATCACCAATCTTAGTAGACGCTTAGAACGATGGGCTGAGCACTTTGGTGCTCAGTTCAGCCAGCCACCTCCTCCGACCTCGCCGCCTGAGACACCGATTTGCACGCCTTGGCCCGTTTCCTTAGCCGCTCCTGATCTCCAGGAGGTGAGAGAGGTAATTCGAGCACTGAAGCGCCACAAGTCACCTGGTCCTGACGACCTCCACCCGATTTTGTTTAAGGAGGGAGGTGATCTTGTGGCAGCGGAGTTACGTGATTTGTTTACCAAAGTATGGGCTGAGGAGCGGGTCCCGGCGTCATGGGGTGAATCGACGGTTATCCCAATCTTTAAGAAGGGCGCACGGAATCTGTGTTCCAATCATCGTGGGATATCCCTGACTCCTGTCGCGTCTAAACTCCTGGTTTCCATCCTCCTTCGTCGGCTATCGCCCATTCGGGAGTTACGTTGCCGTGAGGAACAGGCTGGATTCCGCCCGGGGCGAGGATGCGTGGATCAGCTTTTTGTCCTGCGACAGTTATTAGAGCACAGACACCTGTACCGGCGACCAACCATCGTAGCTTTTCTGGACATCCGGGCCGCGTTCGACTCGGTGGACAGAACTACTCTTTGGAACTGCTTGCTTAGGAGTGGCATCCCTCCTAAGTATGTCGCCATCTTGAAGGAGCTCTATTCTCATTCATCAGGGAGGGTCAGGGTCTACGGCAGCCTATCGCCGGCGTTCCTCACAACCAGTGGCGTGCGCCAGGGCTGTCCGCTGTCCCCATTCTTGTTCAACTTTGCGATCGAGGATGTCCTCCAGAATGCTCTCCGTAGCTTCACTGAGGGTGGGATCGAGCTACTTCCAGGTAACCGTGTCACTGACCTTGATTATGCCGATGACATTGCTTTGCTTGGTGATGATCCGGTGTTCCTACAGAATGCCCTGAACCAGCTAGCATTGGAGGCGTCTAGGTACGGATTGCACTTAGCTCCAACTAAGTGTAAGGTTCTTCTTCAAGATTGGGAGGGGTTGCAGCCCACTCTGACGGTCGATGACCTCAGTCTGGACTGTGTGGAACAGTTCACCTATCTTGGTAGCTGCATCACGGCGGGAGGAGGGCTGGAAAGTGAGATCGGCTCTCGCATTGCGAGAGCTCGCTTCGCGTTCACTAGTCTAGGTCATCTCTGGAAGCGGTCTGACGTGAGTTTGAGACTCAAGGGGAGAGTTTACCTGGCCTCAGTCAGGTCGGTCTTGCTTTACGGGTGCGAGAGCTGGGCAGTACGCGCAGAGGAGCTCCGGCGCTTGGAGGTGTTTGAACATCGATGTTTACGGAGGCTTGCACGAGTGTGGTGGCAACACCGCACTAGCAACGTTGAAGTGAGGCACCGTGTTCTAGGTGTGGACAGCCTGATGCTACGAGACCTAATCGACCGTTCCCGTCTCCGCTGGCTAGGGCATGTCTTGAGAATGAAGCCTGAGCGCCTACCCTTCCGCGCGCTGCGTGTGTCGGTTGGCCCAGGCTGGCGGCGGTGTTCAGGTGGACAACCGCTGACCTGGAAGAAGGCCTTAAAACGCTTGACGTCGGGTTTAGCTCGGGTCGGACGAACGCGGCTTCCTGGGTGGGGTCCAAGGGATAGTGAGTGTCTGTGGCTTGACACGCTGTCGACGATGGCTGAGAACCGGCAACAGTGGAGAGAGTGCATTCTATTTTGTGTTCCCCCCTCAAATTTGTGAAAAAAATCAAAAAATCGACATGTGGAACAATGGACAAAAAAATTCCCCCTCATATTGTACCTTTTTTCTTTCTTTCTTTTTCTCGTGCATTGCCGGGTGGCACTTTTTCATTTTTAAATGATTGTGTAAATATATATATTACTCTCCAGATATTCGGAAACAAGAACGTGTGAAAAGTACGAACTGTATACTCGATATCGAAGTGCCGGGTGCTCAACCGCATACCGTCGAAGGAAATCTGGGCGCGTGATTGGCTTTTAGCCACCTTCAACCCTGTGCAACGTGAACTTGAACGCTCCTTTGAAGTCTAGAAAGATGGCTATTGTCGGCTGTTGATAGACAGGCCTAGACAGATATGATAAAAATGTAAAAATACGTTTTTTGTTTTTTAAAAAAGTTTTTCATTAGACAATATGCGGAAATATGATAGATTATTTAACGTCTAATTCCCTTTTAAAGCTCAACACATTTGGGAGGCTTACTATACAATCTGGGAGCTTGTTCCAGAAGTTGACCACACGGTTGCTGAAAAAGTGTTCACGTGCCAGCAACCTGGGCCTACTCTTAGGAAGTTTCATGGAATTACCCCTTGTAGCTGCTTTAGGGGCAAGTTTAAGGATTTCGGTAATATTACCCGTAAGACCCTTTAGAATCTTGAAAGTTTCTATTAGGTCACCTCGCAGCCGCCGTCTCTTTAGTGAGAACAATCCGAGGTCCTTGAGTCCAGCCTCATAGGTTTTACCTGCCTGACCCTCAACCATCCTAGTCGCCAGGCGCTGTACCCTTTCGAGACATGCTTTATTCTTTTTTAACTATTTTGAAACCCCCTACCGAAGTAGAACAAACAACTTCTTTAGGCAGTCGATTCCAGTAATTTACTACCCTCTCACTAAAGAAGAACTTACGAACATTTGACCTGACATGTCGCTTGGCTAGTTTTAATGGGTGGCCTCGAGTACCCACACTTGGCGCTAGAGCGTACAATTCACTGGGATGAATAGTACTGAAACCTGACATGATTTTGAAGGTTTTAATCAGGTCCCCACGTAGCCTCCTCCTTTTTAGTGAGAAGAGCTCTAGACTCAGCAATCGTTCCTGATACGACCTACCCGATTGCCCAACAATCATACGAGTAGCTAAACGTTGAACACCTTCCAAGCTTTGCAATATCCTTTTCCAAATAAGGTTACCATGCTTTTAAACGCAATACTCGAGATGTGGTCTACACCGATTTGTATAAATGGTAATGAAAACCTCTGGGTCCTCAAGGATAAAACTGAACAACGAAGGCGCAAAGCTCTCTCCTAAGCGCGTTTGTGCAGCGGCTTCGCATTGATCAGTCCCATTTTAAAGTCCCCTGAAACTTCGTATAACCCGAAGTCCGAACTTTCGTCACCCCATTTATCCTCCAGTATACCAATCTGGACCATCCACCTCTAGCTTCTAATGACTTGGAGGAGGGGGTGGGAGGGGACAAAATATAGCTTTTAGTGAAGTTAACTGGTAGATCCCATGTACAGACACCACTTGATTGACTTTTTTCTATAGCCTCAAGAAGGATCCTGTTCATCCAGTGATCCGATATCTTGACACCTCTGCAAAAATATGCAGGACACTTGAGGCGACGCGCTGCCAAGTCATCGATGAAATGAGGAAAAGTAAGCGGGTCCCAAGTCACGGAACCCTAGTGGGACTCCCACTAACACTTTTACTTTCGACGATACCTATTTCCTATCCTGACACGAAAGAATCTATTGCTTAAAGATCCTATTACACCATTTCTTCAAAGACACCATCGGTACCCATATAACCAGTGTCGTATTATTTTCCATACCTTTCCTTCTTTATAAACACACACGTATATTAAACATATTGTACTGCTTTACTCCGTTAACAGTTCTCTTTTCTCGTTACAGTCTATATGCCCAAATCTATAGTTGATTAAAGCCTTTCTATCAGGCGTTATCTTCTCAATCGTTTGGAAGTATCATTCACTCTATCTCGTTACAATTTAATCAACTATAAATGGATCGTTTACTCAGACCTGATCGCTTGGACGCCGATCCGAACGCTTCAAACGCTGCCGACTCCTGGGAGCATTGGTTTTACACATTCAGCAATTTTCTTGAAATCATAGAATCGCACAAACCAGACAAACTCAAAACTTTGATTCATTTTCTGTCGCCTTCTGTGTACAAACTTATATCTCAATGCACAACATATGAATCGGCCGTAGCCACTCTTCAGTCCATATACGTGCAACCAAAAAACGAAGTGTTCGCACGACATGTTTTGGCGACCTGCAAACAAGCACAAACCGAAAACCTCGACCAGTTTGTTCAGAGATTGCACACATTCGCTAAAGACTGTCATTTCAAATCCGTGAGCGCTACTGAAAATCAAAATGATGCAACGCGTGATGCGTTTATTTCTGGATTGCTATCAAATCCTATCAGGCAACGTTTGCTGGAACATAAATGTCTCGATCTACAGACAGCTTTCGATCAAGCAAAGTCGTTGGACTTGGCTCAGCAACAGTCTAATTCATATGCATCGTCAGCTCCTGCCATTACTTGCAAAGCATCTCCCAAGGAAACCATAGACCTCGATACCTCTAAGTCGGATACAACCTTGGCAACTACTCACTCGAGGCTTCCAGGTAATTGTTTCTTCTGTGGATATGATCGACATCCACGTCACAAATGCCCTGCTAGAGAAGCCGTTTGTAAATCATGTGGCAAGAAGGGACATTTCATCAAAGTTTGTCGTTCTACAAACTTTGTCAAACATAATGCTCCTGCTTGCGCATTTCTTTCATCAGCCATTGCCACAGCTGCCGTGCCAACCAGTTTAAAGAAAGCAATTACTAAAATCCGTGTCAATGGTATAACGCTCCATGCCCTGGTTGACACCGGAAGTTCTGAAAGTTATGTATCTGAAGAAATAATACGTGAACACAAATGGCCGGTACTAGAGTCTAAAAATCAAATCGTTCTGGCTTCTACATCAATGACAAGTAGTACCAAAGGTCACTGTCTCGTTTCCATTATCCATAAAAAACAATTCTTATGATAATGTTAAACTATCTATTCTTCCTGACCTTTGTGCTGACGTATTATTAGGTCATGACTTCCTTCAACGGCATCAGATGGTAGAAATTCCTTTCGAGGGGATTCAACCCCCTTTTTCCTTGTGTGGCCTCTCTGTTGCCACTTTACCACCGATTCCACTTTTTGTTCATCTCGACCCATCATGTCGGCCAATATCCACTAAATCGAGGCGACATAGTCACAGTGACGAACTATTCATCCAGACTGAAGTTAACAAGTTGCTGAAAGATGGCATAATTGAACCATCTCAGTCACCCTGGCGAGCACAGGTTTTGATCACAACTAACGAACGCCATAAAAAACGCATGGTTGTTGACTACAGCCAAACCATAAATCGCTTCACATACTTGGATGCCTATCCTTTGCCTCGCATTGATGATTTGATTGATAAAATCTCTCATTACCGTGTCTTCAGCACAGTGGATCTTCAAAGTGCTTATCATCAGATCCCTATAAAAGACAATGAACGTGAATACACCGCGTTTGAAGCATGTGGCAACCTGTATCATTACAAACGCATACCATTCGGTGTTACGAATGGGGTCGCCTGTTTTCAACGGGTTATGGATGAACTTATTCGTACTGAGTCACTTCAAGGCACATATGTTTACATTGATGACATCACAATTTGCGGAGCGGATAAGGAAGAACATGATATTAATTTGAGCAAGTTTATGCAGTTGGTGGAAAAGTATGGTTTAACTTTGAATCGTGACAAGTGCGTTTATGGTGTCGAACAAATCAAATTACTTGGATACGAAGTGTCAGCAGGAACAGTAAAACCGGATCCAGAACGCTTCGAAGCGCTGCTGAAGCTTCCACCTCCAACCGATTCGAAAGCCCAACAAAGGGTTGTCGGCATGTTTTCATATTATTCCCAGTGGTTTTCAAAGTTTTCCGACAAAATCCATCATCTGACTCACAATCAAACATTCCCCCTGTCAGGCAAGGCTATGGAGGCATACAACACATTAAAATCTGAATTGGTTCAAGCATCTCTGTTTTCTATCGATCGTAATGTCCCTCTCGTCGTTGAAACCGACGCCTCAGACATAGCCATTTCCGCAACCCTTAACCAAAGCGGCCGCCCGGTAGCCTTTTTCTCTCGAACTCTATCTCATTGTGAACGCAATCACTCAGCGGTAGAGAAAGAAGCATGTGCAATCGTCGAAGCCATCCGGAAGTGGCGGCATTATCTCATCGGATGTCATTTCAAGTTGATCACAGACCAGCGTTCTGTCGCCTACATGTATGATTCCAAAGCTGCAAGCAAAATTAAGAACGATAAAATCCAACGTTGGCGCATAGAGCTTTCCCAGTTCTCATATGACGTGGTCTATCGTCCTGGTCCAAGCAACACGGTAGCGGATGCGTTATCTCGAGGTTTTTGTTCAAGCATTCAATCTCTCACACATTTGAAAAGCATTCATGACTCACTCTGCCATCCTGGCATCACTCGCTTGTTCCATTTTGTGAAATCAAAAAATCTACCTTTCTCCGTGGATAATGTAAAAACTATCATTCAACAATGTACCGTTTGCTCACAGTTGAAACCAAAGTTCTACTATCCCTCTAATGACCCTCTGATTAAAGCAACCAAACCGTTCGAGCGCCTTAGCGTCGATTTTAAAGGACCTATTCCATCTTCCACACGCAATCACTATTTACTGACCGTAATCGATGAATTTTCACGTTTCCCTTTTGCGTTCCCCTGTGCAGATATGACCAGTTCCACAATTATTTCCCGTTTTATCGAACTATTTTCAATTTTTGGTATGCCATCCTATATCCACTCTGACCGAGGACCTTCTTTCATGTCTGCTGATGTTAAAGCTTTCCTCCACTCTCGAGGAATTGCCACCAGTAGAACTACTTCATATAATCCTCAAGGAAATGGACAGGTAGAGCGTTTGAACGGTACACTGTGGAAAACAATCTCTCTCAGTTTGCGAAACCGAGGGCTTAGTACAGAGCAGTGGGAACAGGTGCTCCCGGATGCGCTTCACGCGGTACGGTCACTTCTATGCACCGCTACTAATGCCACTCCACACGAACGTATGTTTCTGCACAATCGCAGATCGCCTGCCGGTACTAGTCTTCCGAATTGGTTATTAGTACCCGGACCGATACTCATTCAGAAGAATGTTCGTAATTCCAAGTATGATCCGCTCGTAGAGGAAGGCGAACTGTTGGAGTGCAATCCCCAGTATGCGCACGTACGTTATCATGATGGTCGTGAGGAAACCGTCTCATTGCGAAGATTAGCCCCAGTAGATCAATCACTGCAAGCAACTGGCTCCGAACCAGTGGACTCACCCCCCGAAACTCTTGATTGTGGCACACCTTCAAATACTCCTATCGAAAAGAATAATACCGAACAACTCATCACGCAGCAACAAAGAGTCAGACCTTACTGTCTCCGAAATCGAGAGGCGTGACTTATTATAACATACATTTCTTTCCTGCCGGGAAGAATGTCGTATTATTTTCCATACCTTTCCTTATTTATAAACACACACGTATATTAAACATATTGTACTGCTTTGCTTCGTTAACAGTTCTCTTTTCTCGTTACAGTCTATATGCCCAAATCTATAGTTGATTAAAGCCTTTCTATCAGGCGTTATCTTCTCAATCGTTTGGAAGTATCATTCTCTCTATCACACCCCGGGAATGTTACAACTCCAGATTGAGAACATTTTGCGAAAGTGAAACCGTGACAGTATTCGTAGTTGGACAGTTCGATTGAAATTCGCCATTCGAAGCCGATGAGGAAAGTGTCTTTTCACAATGCTGCAAGTTAAAAACGCTACCCTTTCGGGTAGTTAGAACCCACGCGCAACATGAAAGTAACAGCTAAGCTAAGAAGCCTTCGAATTGAATCACGTAAATGGAGGTTTTGATGATGCCATTTCCCGAACAATGATTACTACTCAAACCTCTTTGTTAAGTGTTCGGGAAATAGCAACATCAAAACGAATTGCACGGGTGTGCAATCGTGCAATACTCTTGTGTTGTGCGGCTAATACCGTGCTAAATTGATTGACCACCGGTAGTGAGCTGCATGCTGAAACACGCTAAAGTCTCAGTATTTTCTTTCCCGTATCTGTCTTGGCCTGGGCAACCTAAGAGTATTTTAGACCACCTGCAGTCTCTGACAGCACGGCACTTTGCCTGGATCAGGCTTGTGATTTTAGACCATACCATTCTCAAACCTCGAAGTATTTGTCATTACCAACGGGCCGCCTTTATTCGGCATTCATAAGACTAGGTCAGCTAATATTTTCAGCCGTAACGCCACCTTATCTTGCTTAAGCATTAACATCGTCATCATCAGGGACAGTAGTACATCGGTAGAAATTGTCTAACGCTTAAATGCCTTACAATCACAATACAATACAAATCAAATACACATAAAGATTGGTGGGATGTGAAGAACCACACAAGATGTAGGACAGTAGGCGTAAACACGTTGGGTGAGGTGTCTCACGGTTAAATTCCAGGTTTACAATACCACACTGCATACACAGACAACAATTCAGCAATCCGCTAAACGTTAAATCGAGAGAGGTTGCTGTATGACATGTGTGAAAATAGCAGGTGCAGACGTTACCATGAATTCATCCAAACATTCTTCAGCTGACGCATTTCGTGTTGCTTGTTCCGCGTCGACATCGCTATCCGAATCAGAACTTATATTGAACGCTTGTTCGGTGGGTCCGGGAGATGAGTCGATTTGGAAGAACTGTCGGACAACAGCCGACATCAGGGAACGGGAAGAAATTGTATCGGATCCAGGATTTACGATGGCCACATGACCGCCACGATTATGAACAGACGTTCGAATGCGATTGTAAATAAGCTGGTGATCAGGGGTGTTAACACCTGCCAAAAGTATAGCAGTGGGTATTTGATTGTCTAGCTCCACGAATGCAGTCTGACTCGTGGCTTGCACGTCGTTGCCCGAGACGCTGTACGCGGTGTCAATGAATTGAAGTAGCTGGTCGAAAATGGACTGAGAAATGCGGTTCATTTTTGCCTAGAGTTTTCAATACAAAGTGAACGATGGATCAAGTAAATTACCTCGATGAGTTGATGAAGCCTTTGCCATGCTTCCAAATAAATGTCATAAGCTTCGTTTGGGGTAGACGTTGTGTGGAATTCGCTGCCTTGGTAAACGGTGATAGTCTAGAAACAGATTATTAAATGATACTAGACAACCTCCATAGTTTGACAGAACGATGCCACTTTACTTGAGGAAATATGCAGTTAGCATTAAATGTGCTGAAATGACAAAGACAGAGTGAACAGATAGTATATCCACGTAGTGCCGTTCGGAACTAGAAAATGTGATTTTAAAGAAAACAAACATATAGTAACGTGTGTATGTTTGAAATAACAAGATTGATCCAGGCAAAATGCCGCACAGTCATAGACTGTATGGGGGCTGAAATACTGTTAGGTTGTCCAGGACTAGATAGGTTCGAGAAAATGAAAATAGTGAGACTACAGCATGTTTCCG
>JACCGJ010006121.1:0-12168 GCA_013407085.1 Atriophallophorus winterbourni
CGTAGACAATCGCTTGTGGGAAATGATACACAGTTACGTGCATGGTATTGATATATATATATATATGTGAGACCGATCGGTAATCCATATAAATGAATTGGGCAAACGTATAGATAACTTTGCATTCGGAAAAATAACATAGAAAACTAACCAGAAAGCAATCCTGCAATTCCAATGAGTATCAGTCATTGATCCGGGATTCGGTACTAGCTAAATACGTTCACGACATGCGCCACAGCGTGAATCTTGATAACGTAGAACTGACAAGGCTGTGTGAATACACATGCACATGTGAATCCAGGTCCTACTTTCCCTACCTGATGAATGCAAACAGCACGAAAACGGTCGTGTGTGTGATGAAAATGCATGCAAACGGGTGTTTTTAGAGGGAAAGATTCAACATTCAACATTCAAGAATTTATGGTATAAAAAAGCTCGTAGCTGTACAACACCACAGGATATTCGTATAAGGACAGTAAATATATATACAAAAAAGATTGAGTCATTAGGAAGATCGACAGTTTTGTAGTTGCAAAAAAATGTCATGTATTGTGGCGGTATGATGGGTAAAAAAATAATCGTTTGGAAAAAAAATCATGTTATATAAACGGGATGTAGGGTGGAATTACTACGCATAAATATATCCAATTTGTTCCTGAAAATCCTTTCGCTAGATGATTGGACAACATCTGACGGTAGGGAGTTCCATAAGAAACAAACGCGCACCGAATAGAAGAACCGGCGGCAGTTCCGGTGGGAATGTGGAATATCAAATGCCAATGGGTGAATAAGTGTGGTCTGGCTTGACCGGAGGCGAAATAGATGCCTCAGAGGGTGCGCCTTGGAGTTCATTATTTTGTAGGTTAGTAATAGATCGAATCAAACCCTTCTGCGAAGCAGTGTATTCAAATTAAGCTGCTCAAGTCGATTCTCATATGGTAGGTTGTGGAGACTGCCAACCATTTTAGTTGCTCTGTGATAAATCCTCTCGAGCAGCTTGATGTCCTTTTGTAGCCACGGTGCCCAAGCTTGCACTGAGTAATCCATCACCGGGTTAATATACGTATTTATGAGCATGGAGAATGATTCCCGGAAAAAATGTCCGGGACTTCACACATAGGCCGTGGCGAATGCGGTCAACAAGGTGGATGGGGCATACATCTCCACAAGCTGGCGTCTAATTCTGCAGCTAATTAGGATTAGCGTGCATAGCCCATAATGTGAACATGTATAAGCAGTCTTATCGGTTGGTAGACGTTGTTCGTACCTGTACACAGAATAAACAATTAAGGAATTAACACCACAGGCAAGCGGCCTTGAGCTTAACTGTCTATCCTAAGTAACTCATGATTGACCAGGTATTCTGTGTTTCACTTCCCCAGATTGCCAGTTATGGTGGATCCTTCGTCCCGAAGAAGTTAGTGATGAAGCTCACACGGGTGTTGCTACCCATTCGTTTATCAAGAAGAAAACACATTTTACTCGAATTTAAATATCCATTGTCAGAGGTTTCAATCAAATGCTTGATTTCCTATTGACTACCCGAAAATCCACAAAACGTAGATCCGAGTCTCCCGCCGCTTTTCGTTTTTTTAACTCGATAATTGCAGTCTTCGTTTTTACTCGGGGGGTCAGATCCTGCAAAATTCTATATGACTCTCTTTTTAATCTATAGAACTACCTACGGATTAATGCTGTGTGATCATCGGAACCCAGAACAACATTCAGAAGCCTTGGGCGTTCATTGGGTGTGACGGGTCTTCGTCGTAATTGAAAAGCTGAAACAACCATGGTTACATCAGTTCAGTTCCGTTTGCACAGGACAGTAAGTACCTAACGAGCCAGATTTCTTCAAACAATATATTCACAGATTTCTTCTGGCAAGAGAGTAATCTAGAATGCAACAGAAAAACTCTTCTAACCAATAGGTGAGGAGAGAAATTATTGCGTTCCAAAGACAACCTGAAGATCATACCAACTATTTCAATTTCAAAAATCAAGACATAAAGAAGGCTACACAGTCACACAGGCCACTGACAGACTTGGTCCTCCGAAATCTTGCTCTAACTCATTCATTGCAACGTCGTCTATAAATATCAACAATCTGTGAGCTCAAATACGAGAATCTAAATAGATTTCAAATCCAGTTTATCAAATCTATGAATAATTGAATATGGACACACCATTAATAATATTATACAATACAAAATGTTTCCTTTCCGTTTGTGTGGTTCTTCTCGGTAATGTACATATTTTATTTCTGGTCATTCTGCTCTGCGCTATTGTTAGCAAGCTGTCCATTCTTATGCCACAATCGTGACAATAAAACAATGGAACGCATTAGAAAATGCCCCTGGCTGATCGACCGATCGATATGTTTGATAACTTTATGACAGTCTGCGCAATACATTATTTATCAAGAACACACAAATCCGAGGCTGTTCCGTTACGCAGTTTGATATTTGCTAGCGGTTATGATTACTTTGTCATTTGGATAGAAAAACACGAAATGGAAAATGAAATTAAAACCTCAGAAAAACGAGATTTGATCATGCAATCCAAGAGGAATGAGAATACTCTGTTCCGTCACGTTGAAGCTGGCAATACGTAAGAAACCTTATGTTCAAGGTAATTCAAGGTGTTTTATGGTCTTAAAAGCATTGAGTTTACCAGTAATTGAAGGATTTTCAAAATAAAATTGTCAGTAACGAAACACTTGATGAGCAATTACGGTACTCGGTGTATAAGAAGTCCAAAAAATAATGATTGCACAAAAACTTGACCGATTTAGTTTTAAACTCACACAAACTGGTAGATTGAGTTAAATTGTTCTAATTAAAACAGGAACGAACATAATAAAATACCTTTTACGGTACACGCGGAAATGGGTACCACCACGTAATGTTCATGTTTGATTAAAAAACATAATTAATATCATAGTTGCAAATATGTGTGGAGTACGCTGTTCAAACATGATCCACATGGTTATAACAGGACATGACCTTGCTGCACCGCGCTACGAAACTGGTGACCGGGCTATATAACAGGCCATACGAGGAACGGATTGCAACGCTAAATCTTTTTGACTTTTCTTACCGTCGTCTCAGGGATGACTTGATCCTGCTGTTAAACATTCTGCATACAGTGGATCACCCACTTGAACACCTGTTTCATCGGCAAGAAATACGTGGTAGCAGATCGCAGGGCTACAAGTTAATTATTCCACACTCCAGATCAAATTGTCGAAGGTTTTTCTTTGCTGTTAAAGTATGTTTTATATGACACTCTCTGCCCCAACATATCATTTGTGCATCAATCCCGAGCGTATTCAAGGCTGAACTTGACAAGTATATGTTGACCAAATCTAACCTCGCACCTAAATACATAAGTTGACTTTCCGTATTCATAAAGGATTTGTGTTGTTTAAATACATTCCCTTTATTTGTAATCTATGGTTACTGTAAATTATATTTTCTTTATGAACAATTAAAAATTTGAATTACTTTGAATAGTTGTTAAGTCATACACCTCGCAATCTGCACTCACAGTTTGTACACCCTTCGCGGTCGCACCTTTCAGGAACTGGGCGCAACTAACATCCAACCATTTCTGGGGGTAAAATGAGTGACCAATAAGTTTGGAGAATCTCTGCGAATTTTTAGCTTCCTGTCTGTTGGGTGGAATCATATCGCTTTTATTGATGAGTGTCAAGGCAACCGGAGATAAGCCCTGGATTTTGTGTGAATTGAATTATGAACGCATATCTATTATTTAAATTTACGTTGAAATGGGAGGGATGATATAGATTGAGCGCATCCGACGATGGAGAAGAACGTGACATATTAATAAATGTTTGTAACTGACCTTGAAATCATATTCATGAAAAAGTTTGTAATGAATTGGTCAGACAATGGGAGTCATTACGAACAGGGAGCTGGCCTAATTTGAATTTGTCTGAAAAATCCTAAGGTGGCAAATAACTTCAAAAGCAGTAGTATGCACTGAACACGTTAAAGTGGACACATGAGATCACCATTAAATGCTGCGCCCCTTGGCATGTTGCGTAATCCCTTAATGATTTTGGTTATGTGCATGTGTGATCAACTTCCGCTGACCGATTAGTCTAGGGGCCATGCACGTTGATGTTTATCCGCTGAAGAGCCGGACGGCAGATTGTGGAGATATGAGACCCATCCATCTTGATGGCCGCATTTATACCAGCCTTTTTTATTTTAACCACCTCATCATGCGGTCGTTCGATATATAACCTTATCAATTCGTGGGGTGTTTTGTGACGGAAAAGCATGCAAATGAATATTTTGGTTCATGGTTATGGGTTTAACCCCATTAAACATGTGTTTGGACACATGCTTTGAACAGGTTGGTCGTACCGGCCTTATCCAACAGTGACATATAAGCGTTCCTTGTTTACCATTCCTCCACTGTTTCAAGCGCATGCGGATCCTGATCTTACTGTCCCTACCTGATGAGTGCAAACAGCACGAAACCGGTCGTGGGGTGTTTTGTGACGGAAAAGCATGCAAATGAATATTTTGGTTCTTATCAATTCTACTTTATCATTATCAACACAGCGAATGTTTTTAGAACATGATCATGATCATATTTATAATTACATCGCATACAGGAAGGCCTGTCGATTGATTTTGATCCTACCTGTCTATCTTAACAATCAAAGCGCCAGTCATTGCCTGTACAATTACAAGCAGGTATCGGGTTGGTTATTCAAATGTTGATTGAATCAGGACGTTGTTCCTATTGACACCTTTGGTCCGTCGCAACATCTGTGTAGTTAGCGAAACCCAGCTAACAAACTATCCGGACCAATTCATTAATTTTTAATGAAGTTAGACAAGAACCTCCGTGTGTGCTTAAAAAGTTAATCTGATAATTCTACGGTGCTTATCAGTCGCGTTAATTATTTACAGCAATGATGGGATGGAATTGACAAAATGAATAGCTCCAGGTATATGGGATAAATTTGATGGTATAACTGGACTAAAAATATTTTTTGTATCCTACTGAAATATCTCTTTATTCTTATCTAGATAAATTTCATAGGAAGAGATAATTGGTTATACAATTTCGATAACAATACAAGAAAAAAACGAATCTTGGTCTGAGCTACTGGTTGCTGGCAACTTTGTGGACGTGATTTATATTGATTTCGCAAAAGCATTCAATCGTGTCAATCACTAAATGCTCTTGTCGAAACTCCTTACCTACGGAGTAAATGGTAAAATCTATGCATGAATTGAAGAATTATTAATATCCCGTGAGATGTACGTGCGAGTAAAAACTGAGCTATCCGAGTCGATTCAAGTTGCTCGTGGTGTCCCACAAGGATCAGTCCTCGAACCACTCTTATTTCTAATATATATGAAGGACTTGCCTAATATAGTACAGTCGCCAGTGTTTATTTTCGTTGATGACGCAAAGCTTTGGCGCGAGATAATGTCCACAGCCGACACACAGAACATGCAACGGGATCTCAATATTATTTATCCATGGTACCTAGATAACGAAATGCCCCTGAATGCTTCGAAATGCAGCCTATTGTCGCTCAACAGTAAGTTTAGCAAAGAATATTATCTAGGTTCTACTGTTATTAAACCCGCCCCCTCCGAAAATATTTAGGCGTGATTATCCAATCTGAATTAGGAAACTCGATGCAATGTCGAGTCGCTGCCAGCAAAGCTGAAAGCAACTTGAGTCTCCTTAGAAGAGTCCTAGGTTCGTTTGACCCCAACATTATCTTCAAATTGAGTTCAACCTACATCCGTCCTCATATCGAATATGCTATACCGGCATGTTATCTTTGTTTGAAAAAAGATACTCGGCTATTGGAATCTCCACAGCGCAAAGCGACAAAACTCGTCCTGGGATTTTCTAATTATACGCTCGAAATGAGACTTAAAATATTGAATTTGCATTCGGCTCAATACAGACGGCAATGAGGAGCACTAATCTTCATTTGGACAGTGCTGAATAAAATACATCATCCACGCAGCTATCTGTTACATCTTTCACACAACACACATCTGCGTAGACACCAACAGCATAGCAGGCTGAACGGCTACAAACATGCATTTTCCGTTCGCAATGTGCAATTGTAGAACAGTTTACCTACTCACGTGGTACAATCTAAAACAATTGACGCTTTTATAAAATCACTAGATGACCCTATGGAGAAGTATATTTTCACGCTTGACAATAATATTTAACAATATTTTTGATATTTTTTACAATCCGACACGATGTTCATTTTTACCCACATATCATATCACATATTTTATTGATACGTCGAAAATGTGATTCGTCGCCGCGGTTGACTAGACGAATTTGACAAAGACTCAACTGTGTTGACAAAATTATAACATGTTTAAGAATGCTCATTTGCGTGCATCTCCATCACACACGCACACACCCAACCACCGGTTTCGTGCCGTTTGCACTCGTCAGGTAGGAAAGGTACGATCAGGATCCACATGCTTCAAAACATTAAAACCATGGTAACCAAGTTGGGCTTGCATATTAAGCAGCTACATTATATTTTTCATTTAAATATATATCTACTGCAATCGCATTTATGAAATTTTCACATAATTTCGTAGCGGCGCTTTTAAAAATATCCTGATCCTAATTCATTTTTCAACTCCTAAACGGAGACTGAGCATAGTTATGCAAAGATCGTAACGACGACAGAATCAATGATTTGTTTTTCAGAGGCAAAAAACACAACACTCCCAACACTAAAAGCTTTTTGGTTTACATCAGGGCGGTCTGCTGTGTAAACATGTAACCTAGCAACCGTAATGAGTTGTCAAATATTCATTAGAGCAGCAAAACGGTTTTCGTGCTTGTGAGTTTAATTCAGCGCAGTGTTCACATTGGATGAAATTCGCGAAATAATTGATTAAAATATTTGCGTGTGCAAATGAAAGTGACTTTAGTCTGATTGAACGTATTTTCATTGATGTGTTATATAACAATGTACGTTCATTTAAAAAGAGGAAGCCTATCCTAATGTGAACATTTGATGTGGTACATCCTCGTTATTTTTAAATGTCTCGACGTATATTCAACGAGTGATTCTCACGTTTTACACCATATTGACGTAGCAGGAGCTAAGATAAGTTATGGTTTACTTATATCATAGTATACTTTTTTGTAAAATTTTAAAGTGCACTAGAGAAAAGAGTAAATCATGAGCTTTTGGTTGATATGCAGAAAACTCTCCTCCGGCACAAAACAAGATCAGTAAATGCCTTAAAGACTAACAACAATCGTGAACCAAAAAGTATTCGAGTTCTAGAAAGTTTGCATGAGAATAGTTTTAGCGACTCCATCCTCTAAAACGTGAGAAAATGGACAAGGTCACCGGATATCGATCAATATGAAATTTGTCAAGGTCGATTAAAAAAGCCCAACATGGTAAGGGCTGAAATATAACCGGCTGACAGGAAATGGAGAGACGAATCAGACCAAAGTGACAACCAGCACAAACAGTTTGGGGATATTGTCATGGTAACAAGCTTTGCTTTTATGCGTAGGTTCTCTTCTTCTTCTTCGTGTGCGTAATGACTGCTTTAACCAATCAACGTTCCCGTGTGTTTTGGGATTCGTAGAAGAGCGTCATTGCCGTTGGAATGTTGAGCTCGGGATTAACTCAGAACTCAGAAAGTTTTATGGTACAAAAAGCAGTAAGATTAACAATAACCACAGGTTGACGAGTTATATGGAGTAAAAATATAAAATCTTCAAAAAATTAATAGTCACGTGCCCCATGGTTCGTCATATACTGATGGAGTTTACAATCGAAAACCTCAACAGTTTCTGTGTGTATGATTCTAAACGTGAAAAAAATACGACGAATATCCAATCAAAAATGCAGAATGCACTGCATCTTTTGGATGTTTTAGCGTTCGATTAAGGCCAATGGGTTTTAGCCAGTGTTTAAGGGGATGGTTTTCAGTATGCAAGATTTTGAATTCCAAAAGGAGGTCACTCCGTATCCGTCTCTGTGTAAAAACCGTGTAGATTTAGTTTTAACATTCGCTCTTTGAAATGCAAATTTATGTAAATGGGGAAACCAACTTTGTCAGACGATGATAAATCCTGTCAAGTAGTTCGTCATCCTTCCTCACCCATGGTGCCCAGACTTGGGTCGACTATTCCATAACAGGACGTACACGTGTTCATTGACCGTTGTAATACGTGAAATCCCGAATATCCTTTTTAGAAGAATCAAGATACGGCAGGCTTTGTTGTACGCTGTCCGGCAATGATGTCCAGGCTTAAGATTAAACGACACTCAGATACCGAGATCTTTCTCCGTGGTGGTCCAGACGAGATCTTGCGTGTCAAGCTAATGCGTGTGGTGCAGAGATTTTCCAAGCAGCAACATTTTACAATTAGAAAGGATAAATGATAACTCATTTGTCTGGGACCAACGAAATAAGGTGCATGGTTCCGTTGTAATGCCATACAGTCATTAGCAGACCTAATACGTTTCAATATTTAATATCATCGGCAAACAGGATCAAGTTACATCCAATATCCTCTACTATATCGTTATTATACACCAATAATAAAAGAGGTTTGAGCACCGAGCCTTGTGGAACTCCACTTGTGACGTCTATTTTTCTAGAAAGGTTGCTGCCCACGCAAACTTGAACGTGTCTATCAGTAAGATAGTCCATTAACTAATTCAGTATCATTCCCATTAGTAGATAAGCTTCGAGCATTTTTATGAAAATGTCATGGTTGACTCTGTCGAAAGCTTTGAAAATATCGATGTAGCAAGCATGTACAACCTCGCCTCCATCTAGTGCCTTGGTCCAAACCTCGAAAGTTGTAGGAAGGTAAGATAAACAGCAACAATTTCTTTGACAACCGTGTTGGCTGCGGGCAAAATATTTTGCTTTTCAACATGTTCTCTTATGCGCACAGTCACAATGCGTTCTATTAATTTAGAGATCACCATAATTAACGTTACCGGTCCATAGTTTGC
The DNA here is from genome assembly GCA_013407085.1 of Atriophallophorus winterbourni. Classification (NCBI taxonomy): domain Eukaryota; kingdom Metazoa; phylum Platyhelminthes; class Trematoda; order Plagiorchiida; family Microphallidae; genus Atriophallophorus; species Atriophallophorus winterbourni. The sequence goes on from JACCGJ010006121.1 coordinate 9,032, forward strand.
TCTGTCTGAACGGCTAGCGCCTTTATAACTAGGATTTATCATAACCGGTTTCCATTGCGGTGGAATTTTTTCTTCCTTTAAGCTAAGATTGGATAAGCGCGTGAGGGGAGCAGTCAACGCGATTCGACACCTGCGAAGTATGGCGGGGGTAAATTTGTCTGCGCAAGGGGGCTTCTGTTTGCTTCGTTTAAAAAGTTTGCACGCAAACCATGTAATCGTTGACGGTCATTTCACTTAATAATTTCAAATGTTTCGAATTTGGTAAAACTTGATATGAGATACAACGCTCAGGATTAAAACAAGTGAGTAAAACGATGCTAAATCATCGACGGTATCTTGGGCAAAATGAGAATTTTGTATAGTAAGACGCCTGGTTTAAACCTTGTTCGGTCATTTACTATCTTAGGATTACTTTTAATTTGCGTAAGCAATTACAATTGTAACTACATGGGATCATCTCTTACAAGTGACGTGACGTAATTCCTTATCTTACAGAAACGCCTCCGAGTTGCTTCCTTACCAAAATTCTGATGAGTTACCCGAGACTCTTTCATTAGAGCTCAGCATTTCTTATTTCTATTTAGGATAACAAAATGGTAGTTGTGGTGGCATTTGTGTGGTATAAAACTCGAATTTTCGTCAATCTTCTATTTCAAATAATATAGAAATGTATTGTAATATGAGCCAGAATCCATGCAATCACACTGTTGAACGTGTTTATCCAGCAGATTAATATTTAAGGTTTAATAGTTTATTTCGGAAAAAATATTTGTCTGACCGCTCAGTCGTTCGGCACTGCACACGTAATCGAACACAAGCACAGTGTGATCACACTTTCCCAGGAGAGCCAAGTATTTTATAGTCTCTACCGCTGTTGGTTCAGGCGTTAAACGAGGTCAAGGGTCTTGATGGTTGATCAAGGCCCCGTCTGCGATTTGGCTGGTTAATGTAGTTATTCAGTGGAGCGAGTTAGATAAGCTCCTCTGAATTTATATTCAAACGACTCCAGTGAGTGTTCACTTCTTTAATACAAACGCGGGAGATTAAAGTCGCCCGCGATAACTAATCGAGCAGTCTGAAGACTTGATATTTACTGTAAGGATTCGAACGAGTTTTCGGATGATCCCGAACGGTAAATGATGCCGATTGTACATTCATCTCCATTGACTAGGCTCATTGAACACCATATCGTATCAGGAAAACTGAGTTCAGGATGATCAAGTTCGTTACACTGTGCTAAACTTTCATGAAAGTAGACTGTAACTCCACCGCCTGAACTTAAGCGATCTTAGGCGACACTTTGTAATTTAGAGCTCAGAGTCATTCATGTAGAGCCGGAACCAGGTCTCTCTTACAGCAACATGATCGGGTGAAAGTCTCTCGCAAAAGCTCACATAGTTAAGTTAACTTGTCAGTTAAACGCTGAGCATTCGTATATATGCATTTAATCGTATTAATATTACAGAGTGAGCGGTCATATAATGTAGTTATTGGTCCGACTTGGTGTGAGCCTGCCCTTTTTAATTTTTTGAGTAACATCTTGACGAACAGCATCGAGATTGCTATCAAGCTGCGACTGCGATGATTCTTCGGGCGATAGCGAGGAAGCACGCTTTGGCACGCTTAGTCTTAGGTCTGGTGGAAGTTTTTCGCGCTACGATTTCCCGTTAGTACTGATAGCAACTGCCATGTCGGTTGTTAGAATAGTGATCTTTAGAGGACTGCGTTCATTGTGTTTGTAGTTGGAGGATCTAGGTATTCTATATGCGTCCAAAACAATTGAATCACGAGATCCAACGGCATTAGCAAGGTATAACCATTGCTTCAAATTATGTTGCCTCGATTCTGAAGGTGATATCGCATCAACATTTTCAGGGACACCGAGGAATATTATAATTCGAGAAGTAGGCTTGTCCAGACAAGTAGGTTGACCTTTTCTTTCCCACTAGGGTATGTTAGCTCGACTCGACATGTCGAACCGGGACAAGTTCTGAGTTAATACGGATTGAGAATGACTTCTTCCATGTCCGCTTTAGTTCTCAATGTCACCCTAAGTAGGCTCAGCTTGTCTACGTGTGGGGTGCTTTTTTGCCGAGTTAAGCGCGTTATCGAAGTAAGTACTATCGTTTTCAAGCGCATATGCTCACAAAGTCTAGTTAATACCTTGAGCTCATGTGCTGGTCTCGATGAAAAATGTGTAGCTGTCGACTCTAATACATTTTTACGGATTACATTGGAAGCGATATCAGTATTATTTGAATGTTGTATGATGTATTTGGTTTAAACTTTGCATCCGAAACCGTGGCAGCTTCGTGGACATTCAAAAGAATACGTCTGCGCTTGCCGCGATCACTGGGTTTGAGTCGATTCCCGTTCGTTGGTGAATTTGCCCCCTCTGACCAGGGCGATACACTTTTTGAGGTCACTTTCGATGCATTTGAGGTAGACGGTTTTGAGAACTTTTAATCACTCCCTTGGGTGACATCTCGGAACAATCTAGCATTTTCAAGGGCGATGTTTAATAATGGTGAGATTGAACAAATTCTTTCGTTTACTTCAAATGTTTCAGGATTGATGAGTGGTATATATTGAAGCAAATACCTATAGCTCAGAGATTGGATGTTGTGTGTTCTGTGTTCGCTGAGCTGGCATTGTAACAGTAAACCTTTTTGTCATTAAACTATAGCCATCGCCATCCCCCCCCCGCCCTGAGCTTCTTTCGATTGTTTATGAGTGGTTATTGAATTTCATCATTTTCGCGCCAATCTGTTTTTTTTCCATTTCGACAATTTACTTACTCCTGGTTCGTTTGTACGAACCCTATATAACAGTTGGCATACAATTATAACCTTGTTTACCTTTAATCCACTGTTTCAAGGCTCACTGAACCTGATCTTACTGTCTCCACCTGACGATGGCAAACAGCCTGAAACCGGTAGTGGTGTGTAAGGGATGGGGATGTGAGCAACACATTACTTTGGTCATCCATAAGCGCCTCGAGGGCTTGACCAAGAATCACTTTGTGATTCTGTGTCTGAACATCGTGGTTCGTTGTACGAACCCTATATAACAGTTGGCATACAAGTATAACCTTGTTTACCTTTAATCCACTGTATCAAGGCTCACTGAACCTGATC
>JACCGJ010006123.1:0-25379 GCA_013407085.1 Atriophallophorus winterbourni
ATAAATTCAGCATGGTTACCATCGTAGTTAGAAACGATCACACTCGATTACACACCCGTGCGGAAGTGAAAATATCAGGTAGGAAAAGTCGCAAAGTTTTGCGTGAGAAGCAAGAGTTTTGTGCATCGTTGTAGGATGTGTCAGATCACAATAATGGTTCAGGCAAAGTGCCGCACAGTCATGGACGTGGGTTAAGATGGGATAGGTATGGTATGGTATGAAAGCACAACCCTGATCCAAGCAAAGTGCCGCACAGTCAGAGACTGCACGCGAGCTAACATACTGTCAGGTTGCCCAGGCCTAAACAGATATGAGGAAGAAAAAATAACAGGAAATAATAGTGAGACTCCAGCCTGTTTCAGCATGCCGCTCGAAACCTCTGGCCAATCAATTCAGCACGATGTTAGCCGCACAGCACAGAAGATGGGATGGAGCAACAAGATGGCATCTCAACCATGTTGCAGCATAATGTGAATTCTGACGCACAATTTTACAGCATAAAGATAGTTATTTAAGTATATCATGCAATTCAGACACAACGAGAAAACAGCGTATTTTGATTATGATGAGCTAATACGGAGTTGAATGTACACGTCAGAACCAGCAAAAGCTGTCCATATGTTCTAAAACACTTGTCAGAAATAAAATGAAATTAATCACTTCAGAGGAAGCAAATTCCCTATCAGAGTATGGTATGGTATGAAAGCACAAGCCTGATCCAGGCAAAGTGCCGCATAGTCAGAGACTACGGAGCAGATGGAGTATCAGCAGCAGCAAAAAAATAGTCGGTGCATTATAATAAGATAACATGTCCCGAGTGCTCCAAGACGAGGAGTGAACTAAATTAACAGAAAGTAGGACATTAAAAACTATTCAAGCATTGTGAACCATTGCCAAAATGAGTACGCAGAACGGGAACAATAAAATTACACGATACTATGGGTTGATAGTGAAAACCATCAAGTTGCGAACGGCAAATTCAAAAGGAATACATCTAATAAAGGTGTAATCTCCGTTCGGGGCAGGCAGCAAAGGTACTCAACGTGTAATAGTATCACACAACAAAGCCACAAACTCTTGAAACTCATAAGTTTGAAGAGCCAACCAGCCAAAATTGAATCAAAGGAGTAAGGCTAAGTCGGTTGACATACAAACATGCGAACGAATGTCAAGCCGGAGAGATATATTAAAAAGTTTCTACTCACTTCCGATTACAATAAATCATAAGAAAACTCGCAGAAGCTTGCTAAATTATGTATGTATGTATGTGTCTAGCACGGATTTGCAATCGTGCAGTACTTCCGTGTTGATAACTAAATTAATAAGTCAACGGTAGTGAGATGCATGCTAAATTTTCACTGTCATTTCTATTCTAGCATATTTTATTCTCACATCTGTCTAGGACTGTGCAACCTGACAGTAGCTTACCCATCGTCGAGTCAATAACTGTGCGGTACATTGCCTGAATCAGGCTTATGTTTTCATGCATGTATGCATGTATGTATGTATGTGGATGTATGTATGTATGTATGTATGTATGTATATATGTATGTATGCATGCATGTATGTATGTATGCATGTATGTATGCATGTATGTATTCATGTGTGTATGTCTGAAATCACAAGCCTGATCCAGACAGTGCCACAGTCATAGATTGCAGCGCAAGTAGCTATGCTAGCTAAAAATGAAACGCTATAAGGTGTAAACACAAAACAGAAGAAACGATTAAATTCAAACAAAGAATAATGCTAAGTGAAACCGAAACATCGAAGTGGGATAAAACTCACAGATAATGCAGATTTCACGTTCCCGTTAGAGCAGTACTTTTTTAATAGCTCACTGTCACGAATGTATTGTGGGTGCTCGTGATTTCGGCTTAAGCCACGCAGAAGACCTAGCTCCTTCGCTGATTCGGATAACAGAGTTTCACTTATTTTACGGTCATCAGTTGGACGATTTTGTAATGAATGATGAACACGAGGCACCTGAGCATCCTCTGCAAATCGAAAAAACATGAACATGAAAATATTTACTTTCGTATGCAACGTGTGGGTCTATCCTGTACGTTTGGGAATGGCGACAGATAAGATGCAATGTTTTAAATCTAGAATTAAAACATGTTGCATGCTATTAACGTTAGGCCGTGAAAAGAGTTTGATTGTTATTTTAACGTCTACCGATTGTATTACGTATGTGTGAAATCGGCAGTCTGAATTCAGGTCAAACGCAGCACAGCTGTCAGGTTGTCGACGCCTATATAGATATAAGAGAAAACGGCTATGAAACACCAGCGTATCTCCGCTGCAGTGTACTACTATTGGCGCTGAGACTGGACCATTCACGTGGTGCGATGGTTTGTGTACCTTCATCACCCGTTTAGCAATATTGGTGGTCTTTTGGTACCAGCAGAGCTACTCACACCAGGAAGGTTGATGGATAGAGGTCCGACAAATTCAGTCTCAACCCATTGATTGAAGTTGAGGCTTTTAAGCCAAAGGCTCCCGGTGGGACCCCCTAAGCCAACCCCTACTTCGGTCTGGAAAACCGAGTGATTTCTGTTGATAGCATACATGATGAGTCACGAAGGCTTTTTAAACATAAACTGGATGTCAGCTTGAGAACCGACAGGGAAAGTTGTTGGAATTCTACGGCTACGGAAATGGAAACTGCGGCAGCTATAGGCAATTAAAGAAAATTGTTTCAACTCATTAGAACTACTGGAAGAGAGCGACCAGGCATCAGTGAGCTGATACGTGATGCAAATGGTTCGCCAGGTTTTAACATGCCAGGCGCATGCAGCTTTGGGTAGAACATTTTGAGGCACCCACTGATTTCGAGGATATGGAATATTATACGCAATGGTCGATTTCTCTCGATGCCCCCACTAAATCAGAGATTTACAATATACTCTAGAGCCTTAAGCGCCACCGGGCATCAGGTGCTGATGACTTGGTACCGTCATTGTTCAAAGATGTAGGTTTGCAAACTTCAAGCGCTGTTCGTCAAAATATGGACGGAGGAACGTGTTCCGATCACTGGGAGAGAATCAGTAATTGTTCAGATTACCAAGAAGGGGCGGCGCGATTCCTGTGAAAATCATCGGGGTATCGATCTCATTTTAATAGCTCCTAAAATACTGGCCTCCATCCTTGTTTGGAGGGCACCCTCCTAACGATCCATCATAAAAATCCTGCTTCATCGGTTGAGTACCAAACGGGAAGAGCAAATCCGTGAGGAGCAAACTGGGTTTTGTGTCGGTCGAGGGTTTATAGGTCAAAACTTCACGGTCCGTCAGTTACTGGAGCGACTCGACGCATTTCGTCGACCAACTAACCTGGTTTTCTTTGAAATCCGAGCGGCATTCGATTCAAACGATCGCGAAAGTATTTGGAACTATCTACTGAGAAATGGAGTGCCCGAGAAGTATGTTTACTTTACTTACTTACTTTGTGCGACTATCTCCTCCTGGTGGATGAGTCAGCTTCAGTGAAGATTCTTGGGAATTTGGTACAAAGCGGCGTCCCCAGAACCATCGGCGTTTGTTCGAGTCAGCTTCTCTAGCCTTCGCACAACCAAGTGGAACCTGCAAGGCAGCAGGGAGTTGCCAGAAAGAGCTGGTGTGCACCAACTAACCATCCACCAAACTCTGTTCCAGATTTTTCCTCAGGGTTTTCTCCCGAAGCCGTTCCCGCGATTGAGTATCCGCAAGGCAGCGGAGGTTTAAAATCAGGGTTTTCCTTCCCTTAGATGAAATGCCCTCCCAGGCTAACGAGCTCCATCTGCCCTAAGCAAACTGGTTTTTAGGCGCCAGTCACTCGCCCTCGCCCCTTCTCCTGTTGGTAGAAGCAGTTCCGCTGGGCTCGGGGAGCCACTCGTGCAGGCCAGAAGCTGGACTTTGTTGTCAGAGGCTATTTGAGACGCATGCCATATGGGAGCATTTTATAAACAGTGGGAGCTTATGCCCACTGCCACCCCCGGCTATTACAACCTTTGGAAGTATGTTTGGATCTTGAAAGCATTATATTGCCAAACCTCGGGCAGGGTACAGACAATTGTCATCCTCGTTCAATATATCCAGCGGGGTGCGGCACGGCTGCCCTACCTCGCCGTTCCTTTTCAACTTCGCGATCGACGATGTCCTAAGGAAAGCATTAGATAGTCTGGTGAGCGCATGTGTTGAACTTCTGCCGGGTGAGAGAGCTACCGATCTAGAGTATGCGGATGACATCGCATTTCTGGGTATGGTATGGCATGAAAGCACAATCATGATCCAGGAAAAGCACGCACGTGGGCTAAGATACTGTCAGGTTGCCCGTGCCTGGACAGATAAGCGGGGGGAAATAGAAATTGTAGTGAAACTCCAGCGTGTTTCAGCATGCAGCTCACTACCGTCGGCTAATCAATTTAGCAGGATGCTAGCAGCACGGCACATAAGTGCTGCACGATTGCACGTCGGTGCACTTCTGAGAGATGACCCTCATATAATGCAACAAGCCATGGATCGCCTGGCACTTAAAGCTTCAAAGTATACGCCTAACAAGAGTAAAACATACCCAGAACTGGAGCGGCTCTCTTCCAAATCTAAATGTGTGATGTCAATCTTGAATTGGTCGACAGCTTTGTTTGCCGTGGCAATTATATCTCTGATGGCGGTTGTCGAGGACGAGATCTCGCGTGTTCGCGTAGCGGGTGTAGCTTTTGCTAACCTTCCTGCATCATATTACTTGGTAATTTGTCTGGCTCCCGACTTGTGCTGCATGATGATGATGATGACACGGTTTACATGCGCGGTAAAAAAATACTGCAAAAATTGCACAACTGTACTAAGATTACTCACGGATTGTACGGGTGTGCAATCGTGCAGTACTTCTGTGCTGTGCAGCTAACAAAGTGCTAAATTGATTGAGCTGCATGCTGAAACACGCTGAAGAATCACTTCCATTTTTATTTCCTTTTTCATATCTGTGTAGGCATGGGAAACCTAACAGTATCTTAGCCCAAGTGCAGTCTCAGACTCTGCGGCACTTTACCTGGATCAGACTTGTACTTTAATACCATACTCAGCCAACACTATGTAATAGTGAAACGCGAATTAGGAAAAACGATTACGCTGGGGGCTGCGTATGTTTCGACCGCATCACCCATCGAGTTTCCATGAAGATTTGCGTGTATATAGGGAATAATCACGAGATTGACGAAAAGCACTGGCCTACTGCGGACACTTATCGGTTGACGAAAGTTGATCTATTGCGATAGATATACGTAGTTGCTTTTGAAGCAGCTATATCTTAGCTCACGTGCAGAGTATGATTGTGCGGTATGGTATGATGGTATGAAAGCACAAGCCTGATCCAGGCAAAGAGCCGCACAGTCATAGACTGCACGTGGGCTAAGATACTGTCAGGTTGCCCAGGCCTAGACAGATATGAGGGGGTAATTAGATGAATCGCAGGTTGACCTTTCCATAATCCGGGGGGATTGAAAGCTGCGCGTAGCCAGGTTTGCGCAAAAGCCAAGTTTGTTTGTGGGCCGGTTGAATGAATCGTGGTGGTAGCACAGTTCCTGCCTCAGCCCAGGTGGTCAACGGTAATTTGCGATAATTTGCCTGGATACATACGTATGGTATGGTATGAAAGCACAAGCCTGATCCATGCAAAGTGCCGCACAGTCAGAGACTGCACGTGGGCTAAGATGCTGTCACGTTGCCCAGGATACATACGTACATACATACAGCTCATTTTCTAACTTATCGTCTTCACTTATACAGACACGTTTTGAAAGCGTTCAAAGTCAGATAAGCATTGAAGTTCAATATCAATATTACACACTCTTGTGAATGATTGTAATGTTTGGTAACAATACAACGCACCTTCGGCAGCCAACCGCCCGAATTGACTACAACTTCCATCGGACGATTGATTAGGTTCTTCTGAGTGATGTAATGTAATGTTGTCAACGTTTCTCGAATGAGAAGATAGCCCACGTGAAGCTAGAATGCGATTTTTGCTCAAGATACCAAATGTCGAAGACAGGCAATAGCGGCAGAAGATGGCTTGAAATTGTAAACACGATCTTGAAATCATAAACCTTCGGAAAAAGAAATTCCTGCTGGGCTGAAAACAAAAAAGGTGATCGATGATCTAACAATAAGATCAGCAAAATCAAATTTAAAATATGCTTTCGATTATTTAAAATAGAACAGAATAGAAAAGAAATACAATGAGAGGCATCGAATCTGCTATACCGCAAATTAGTCAAACCAAGGTAACACGTGCGCAGTAGGTCGAGACTACGAGCTAATATGGCAAAACATATGCAAACGAAACGACAGTTGCAAGTAAAAGATAACAATAATTAAATAACACCCCGTCAAATAGCCCTTTGGTTTTGAATTGACCAACTAAAGTAGTGAGATACTAAGCCTATCAGATATACCAGGAAATTTATATCTATGGAGCCGCGTGAATATGCCAAGTACATGTAGGCGCTCTTATTCCACCAGTTTAGTGGAAGGCGTATTATATGCTGCGGCGTTTCGTCGTGTGACAGGGATGATTGAAGGAAAACACAGGAAGGTAACGCAATTTCGTGCGTTGTATTTTTAGTACACTGAGGTCCACTGGGAAAAACGGTTCACGGAAATACTCGTTTTTGGTTGATTTGGCAAACACTAAAATTAGGCAGCAAGAAAATTGTCATTCGCATATAGCCAAAAGCATGATGAAAAATTGCATTAAAACCAGTGTCGCGTTTCGATGTTTGATTGCCATGCAACGTTGCGGAATTTATTTACGAGTGAAAAGTGGGTAGATAGACTAAAATATGTGTGCACTGCTCAAAGAAAAAGCGAGTCTCAAAGGATATAGCGAATGCAACCTGGTTCACACCTCTGATTTCTACAAATGGCAAGAGTAAGTAGCCACTCCATGACTCTTTGTATAATCAAGGTGTTACACGAATGTTGCATTATGTGCGATTACAATCATCAGTGACGGTATTACACCCGTGACAAGTAACAAGTGCTTAACTGTCATACAACAATGAAATAGTGGAAAATTCTAAACAGACATGGGGAAGGGCGGGACCTAAAAACATACTGAACCTTTAAAAGATTAGACACGGGCATACTGGGATAAGTTGCCTACACCTCGAATTAAACATCAAACATTCAAGCAAGTGTTGGGAACGAGTAGATCGACATCAGCATGACAGCTTCCTTGCGGCTTTCACTGTCACGCATCATAACAAGCTTTCCCCCGCCAATTCACTTGACAACAGACAAGATTATTCAAACACTCCAAGAAGATGTCTACAGTAAGACCGCCACTGAACATGATTTTCGGCCATATTGCTAAGGCTAAAAAGTCACTGTGAATTCTCATTTTTGGACCCCAACCCGGAAGACAGATCGCACCAACCGCAGCTAGTTTAACAGTCAAAGTCTTAATCTGCTTCAGAAAAGTCAGAGTCTGGCCAACCTTTGAACGACGCCATTACGAGTTAGGAATGGCAAACAAAAACGTTAGGAAAAAATGATTTCCAATTTGCAATACGTTGCATAACCAGCGAAGTCTATGCACGTTAACTTGATTTCCGATATCTACGTCGCTACCAAGGATTCTATTACGGATAGTTGCGTTACGTATCCAATGGTGCCAAGTAACTCCAGCAATGGTGCGGAAACAGCGATTGTCGAATACATGCAGACGTCTTATTTCTTTCTTTCACAGGGTCCATGTTGCACATCCATACAGTAAAACCGTGCGTACTGTAGATTTATCTGAATGCTGGGTGTCGGTATGCCTGCATTGCATGCATCCATTACAGTGTCAATTACAAAATTGAACAAAAATGTTGAGGTTGGACACCACTAACCGTAGGAAAGTTGGCTGACAAACTATTGTACACACGAACGCGCCCAGAACTATAGGAATAAAGCGCCCAAAATATGTTAAAGTACTTTTGTGGAACACCTTTGAGAAATAAGGTAATAAATAATGCGTTCATATCGATCGAAACAAAAGAACCATTAAAATCAAGAAAGATCGCTACAGTGGGCTATCTATAAGCACGACTGTATTCTAGGGCTTGCCGAAGAGTGAATATATGATCAACACATCCTCTACCGGGACGAAATCCTGCTTGCTTTTCACATATCTGTGATTCCTGTGTAATATAAGGCGCCGAAGCTATACTGAAGCAAAAAGCCGGGTAATGACGGGCGTAAGGCTTATTCCCTTTGATAAGAGCATGAAGTACGTACACATTTTTTGTAAATAGGTAATAGTATAAATTCTCCACCATACTGAGAAATAGTTTCCGTGTCCCATACCTGACGAAAGATGTCAACTAGAGTGCTTAATAGAATATCGCGATCCTCTTTGAATAGAATCGGGTCCAGTCCGTCGTGACCAGTGGCGTTAAATCTTGTCATGGACTCAATACCGAGCTTGATTTCTGCTTCGCCCGGAGGCGTTAATTCAACTTATTAGGATTCACAACATAAAATGGAAGGCAATGAAAAATCTGCTGCTGGCAAGCTAAATTGCTCATGAAAGTGCTAGGACTAACGAGACAAGCAGCGCTCTTTGACGGTGATTAAGGTGCCATCGTTCTGGGTTATTGTCTCGCTGACTCCATGTTATGTCTGTGCTGCACTACTGTTAGCCCAGCCCGTATAGTCAGAGAGAACACAACCGTCACTCAACTCGTCTATTCACCGAATGCTAAGAGTATCACAGTGAGCGAATGTGTGAATATCACAATGAGTAAAAATCATAATTTGAACTCACCATCGATCTTGATTGGTCGATTAATCGATAGTTCGTTTACTGTCTGTGCAACAGTGGGTGTCCTCCTAACACCTCCCCGTTTAAGCTTGGTTGTCGTATGACTTCAGTTTTGGATTCACTTGCAGGCGGGTTACTGGAACACGTCTTCGATCGGTCCGCCTTCTTTGTCTGCATTTCGGTGAATTAATTCGAGGGTATCTTCTTCCGCTGGCTTTCTTTGTTCTGGGCTTTTGAGGTTGAGTTCACCCAGTAGGATTTCCAATGGAGTTTCCTGCATACTTGGAGAATTCAATCTTGCACCTGACGCCCTTAGTTGGTTTGCATGTCGTACCCATGTTTCTTTTCCAACCATTATCTCGTAACAAACGTGGCCCACGATCTTGCTAACGATCCCTGGGGTCCATTTGATCTTATCACCACGGTAATCCTTGGCGAGGACATTTTGTCCGACCATAAATTTTCGGGATTTTGCACCATTATATCTATTGTATTGGGCTACCATTTCGAGATTTTTTTCGGTATGCTCCACCGTGTTTGGTCGCATGAGATCAAAGATGGTTCTCGGTGTTTGCTTTAGCATGACTTCCGCAGGTGATATGGCTCCAAGTACGTTAGGATTAGGCGTGATTCGGTAGAACATCAAAACATTCTGCGGAACGTCTTCCGTATTGCATTCCCCCGCTGGAAGACATTCGGAAATTTGAGTTGAATCTGTTTTACCCAGTCATATGTCGATTGATTCACAGCATTGTACACAGTGTTCAGTGGGAAATCAAGCAACTTCAAATTTTCAAGCCAATCCAGGCCAAGGAGATTCAAGTTTGGATGCTTTGACACGTAACAGACACCTTCTAGTTGTGTCTTGTTGAGGGCAATACAGCAGGTAATCTGGCCCATGAGATTTAACTTTCCTTCAGATGCGCTGCGTGCAACATGACTGGTGGGATTTATGTTTGATTTGCCGACCGATCGCCAAGTGTCTTCCGATATTATAGTGATGTCGGAGGCAGTGTCAACTTGAAAACAGGTGGGCGTACCATTAAGCGTCACGGTAAGATACTTCCGTCGATTTTTCACATCCCCTTGGAAGGTTGAAAAGACAGGATAGGAGCGATAATTATTGTTATTGGAATGATTCAGTACAGATTTCTTATTAAAATACTTCGCCCGGCAGTAATTTTTTATGCCCCATTTTTTGCAATTCTGGCATCTGTGTTTCTTGAATGGGCAAAAACGCACAAAATTCCATTCTCCACATTGCCAGCACTTGGATGGGGCTTGGATTTTTCAACTGTTTTGAGCAGCTTTGGTTTTCGTGTTAGATGCGGAGACGGTCGCTGAGGGTTGTTCTGCTTTGGTTGATGTACCGCCTGGATTGTAAAATTGTCACGAATGTTCGACTGCACGAGGGCGCAGTAGTTTTTAATGTTCATGATTGCTTGGAGCGTCATAGTCAGATCCTGCTCTATACGATTCAGTAAGCGAGTCCGAATATTTGTAAATCGTGAGGATCGCAGACTGCTGGTAAAAATGAGACATTTAAATTGATTGTCAGTCAGTGAGCGCAATTTGAAGCGTTCATACTTTCTATTAACGTCTCCGAGATGTGTCACAAAATCCGTTGTTTCATTCATTACCAAATTAAGACAGCGGTAACGAATACTGAATAGAGATGATTGATCACCAAAACATTGCTTGAGTGATTCGACTGTCTCTTCGAATGTACGGTCACGTGGGTTCTGAGGAAGAATTAAATTGCAATATTTGTCTAATTCCGCTGCACATAATTTACGCAACAGCAGTCGAACTTTGCAGTCATCTCCCAGGTCCTTGAGGTCTATTCGGAATATATCTTCATAAAGCCGGAATCACGTGTCAAAAGTCACATTATTTTCCGGGTCGAAGTGAAATTCCATTATAGATGACATGAGAGATGCGATAGATGGAGATTTGGAATCATTCGCAGAAGAATTTGCTTCTTTTATCTGGAGTAGTAGTTTGAGCAGCTTTTGTAAAACAGACACTTCGGATTCAGCGGACATGATTGGAAACACCCCGTCGCCAAGTTGTTATGTCTGTGCTGCACTACTGTTGGCCCAGCCCGTGTGGTCGTCACTCAACTCGTCTATTCACCGAATGCCAAGAGTATCACAGTGAGCAAATGTGTGAATATCACAGTGGGTAAAAACCATAATTTGAACTCATCATCGATCTTGATTGGTCGATTAATCGATGGTTCGTTCACTGTCTGTACAACAGTGGGTGCCCTCCTAACACTCAAATGGTTTTAGAACCTATAGATCGAATTAGCTGAAACAGCTTTCGGATGTTACCCGAATTGCTGGCTACCTTGATTTCCTCAACTTTTGCAGCCACCCCGCTTCCTCATCTGATCGAATGTTAAACTTGAGATCATTTCTGTCGCGTCTTCGTTCTGTATTATATTGTGAGCCAGAGGGAATCCTTGGTTTTTCTTCTCTTAATCGAAGGGTAGCCTTCTACCAGGTATGGAACTTCCACATGCAGACTCCGCGGCATCGTGCATTACAGTAGCAATCGCATTCCACTGCTGTGTGTAACTGTCGGACATCGCAGCGGGAAGATTATCTACTAACCTACCGCAATACGTTTGCTGAACTGTAGGATTCGAAAGCTATAAGCTTAGAGATGACTGTCTTTAGACCAGAGAATTTTAATGCAAATCTGAACTTAAGGAGCGCATAATCAGATGATGGCGAGATGCTCAATTTGTGTCCATGGCTGATCATCGTTAGGCGGACGCCAAGTTGCCTACTGCCGCTTTTTGTGTCTAAACGAAGTGCTACTAATAAATAGTCTGTGTTGTGCACATGGGTAAAGAAATCGTTCACCATTATGTCATTTGAGCATCGAACCTGAATGAACCACCGAGTTGTGACTCGGTAAAAAAAAACTTGTCCTTTTCAACTCGGGATGTGAAACAAATGACATTCGACTGTAGCGTGTCAAGGTCAAAAAATTCATAGGCCGGATGCTGTTCGTTTCACCAAGGCTACATTATCATCATGAGCAACAGGTCTGGAGCCAGATAAAAGGTCAAAAATCAGGAATAAGTAGGAGAAATATGAAAACGCGAAAAATGAAGTGATATGAAAATGCGTGTAAAAAGCAGCTTGTTTTTCTAGTTTTGCAGTATGCATTTTTTGTTTTTTTAGAAAATATAATACAACGACTAAAGACAACAGTGATGACACACATAATAAACTACGTTGGCGCAAGACTTCGGTTTGCAGCCACATTGTGTAGGGTTTCCAACCAAATATTAGGCGGACCAATGTATAATATTGCTCAGATCCCTGCACTTACAGACTGCAACCGGTTTCTGGTTGTTTGTTGCCATCGGGTGGAGACAGTAAGATAAGGTTCCGTGAGCCTTGAAACAGCAGAAAGGCAAACTATATACTTTAAATCCACTGTTAAATAGGATGTAAGCAGCAATATACATTGGTCGTTTCGAAGCGTCTTGAGGGCTTGATCACGAATCACTTGTGATTCTGTGCTTAAAAACTAGGGTTCGTTGTAAGAATCCAATTTACCAATTGCTTTCCAGTATAACCTTGCTTACTACATTTACTGTTTGAAGGCTCACAAAATCTAATCCAACTTTTCCCACCCGTTGACGGTAAACAGACAGAAACCGGTCAGGTGATGTGAGCAACACTAAATTGGTCGTTCTGAAGCGTCTTGGGCGCTCGACAAAGAATAACTTCGTCATTGTGTCAGAACACCGTAATTTGTGAGATCCGTATTTACCAGTGTCTTTTAATTATGACCTCGTTTATTAGATGGATCATTCCCCCAATCTATGCAAATAAATACATATGTATGTATTAAATCGCAAGCCAGATTCAAGCAAAGCTCCACACAGTCATACATTTCACGTGGGCTAAGATAATGTCAGGTATCCCAGAACTATACAACACAAGACAAGACAATTAGATTTCGATCAGGATTACAAAAGTTCCATTTGGTCTGTTTCGTGCACTGGCATGAATTACGATCGTGCCGGATATCCTGTGAAGTAAATTCTCCTGTGAAAACAGTCTGCTTTTTGAAACCATATAATTTTTTTCGATACCATTCTGTTACACTGACAAGCTTAAATTTTTAACTACAGTAGCCGGAAGTTGGCTCTAAGTACCAGCAGTCAGGGGTGATTATCTATATCAATGTGCTAAACCATTTGTTCGTTGGACGCATAACCGGAACCTGTGACCTTTTGTTTGACAATCAGTGATAACTGTAAAAAGCGATCTAAGATCAGGAAACTCATCGTTCCGAATAATCCGATAGAGAAGTATCATACCACCACAAACCCTGCGGTATGCTAGTGAAAAGTTATTCATCTTCAGACATCGTTGGTGGTATGGCAGTTTACGTAGTCCGGTGTAGAATCTTGTTGCAAGTCGTTGAACAATTTCGATAAGGCTTTGATCAGATGATGTGCAAGGAAATGCACCACGCTACCATTCTCAAGGATTGGTCGAACATATGTGATAGAGTTACTAGAACTAAAATAGAAATAAGTCGAATATGGCCAACTTAGCCTGGCAATATTTACAGCTGCTTCACCTCAGCGAGCCACGTACCGGATAGCAAGGTTGTTTCTTTCAACCTCTGCAAATAAAGCACCCTAGAATAGGCGGTGATCAGACATTTTTAAAGCGTATCCGAACAATCGCATCAAAGCAAGCATCAGCATATCGCACAGCGGTGGACTTTTGATCCTAATGCCCGTTTGCAGACATAAATATTTTTAACTCGATGCAGTAGCACGCGAGTAATTCAACGCAAGCAACGGGTGCCAAAAACTCGAAGCCGAAGGATATTTTCCGCTAAGATAGACCAAGTTTGCTACCGTAGGAGAGCGTACTATGGAAGATTGTAAACAAGCCTGAATTCAATCGCATAAAATGTTACTAGAACTTTTACTTTTATGATCGAATTTACATGTAAAATTGTGATTATTAAAAGCTTTTTTACTTTTTACACAGTATTATAGTAATTAACAACCGAACTAACCGCGGGTTGTTTAAAACATGTGTATTTTGAAATACGCGCGTATTAGGTCAATGTCAAATAGTCAAGTTCAAGTTCAAGTTCCAAAGTTGCACAGGGCTGAAGGTGGCTAAAAGCCAATCACGCGCCCAGATTTCCTTCGACGGTATGCGGTTGAGCACCCGGCACTTCGATATCGAGTATACAGTTCGTACTTTTCACACGTTCTTGTTTCCGAATATCTGGAAAGTAAGGTAGGGTTTCTCTTCACCAGCACGGTGAGAGGTCAGCTATTCAGGAAACAATGCAATAATATGCGTGAACAATGTGTGGTTTATGAAATCACTAGCCTAGTTGAGGTAAAGTGAAACACAGTCATAGACTGCATGTGGGCTAATTTACTGTCAGGTTGTCCAGGCCTAGACAGATATGATAAAAATGTAAAAATACGTTTTTTTGTTTTTTTATAAAGTTTTTTATTAGACAATATGCGGAAATATGATAGACCATTTAACGTCTAATTCCCTTTTAAAGCTCAACACATTTGGGAGGCTTACTATACAATCTGGGAGCTTGTTCCAGAAGTTGACCACACGGTTGCTGAAAAAGTGCTCACGTGCCAGCAACCTGGGCCTACTCTTAAGAAGTTTCATGGAATTACCCCTTGTAGCTGCTTTAGGTTCAAGTTTAAGGATTTCAGTAATATTATCACCTGTAAGACCCTTTAGAATCTTGAAGGCTTCTATTAGGTCACCTCACAGCCGCCGTCTCTTTAGTGGTAACAAACCGAGGTCCTTGAGTCTAGCCTCATAATTTTTACCTGCCTGACCCTCAACCATCCTAGTCGCAGGGCGCTGGACCCTTTCGAGACATGCTATATCCCTTTTGAAGTACGGTGCCCAGGATTGAACGCAGTACTCCAAGTGAGGCCGCACGACTACTTTGTATAAGGGAATGAAGATTGAAGGTTTTCGGCAAGATAACGCTGAGCGAAGTCTGAACAATTCTCTGCGAGCCTTGTTTGCAGCTTCGGCACATTGAGTAGCCCATTTAAAATCGCTTGTTATAGTAATGCCAAGATCCTTCACTTTCTGAGCAGCCGCTATTCTGATAGTTCCATCACCAACTTCTAGTTGGGTTGTCGCTAAATCAGTCGTCAGAAGACAGCTCTTTCCCAGGTTTAGTGGCAAGTCCCAGGTCTTTGTCCACTCGATTACTTTTTCTAAATCAGAGATAAGCGTATCTCTACTGTCGGTTCCTAGGATCTTAACATCATCAGCAAACAGGAAGCAGCGTGAACTCGAGCACGCTGCCAGGTCGTTTACAAAAATAAGAAAAAGTAATGGACCAAACACCGAGCCTTGAGGCACTCCACTGAGAATCAGTGATTCCTGCGAGCACTCCCCTGCAAATCTTACATAGTTAGTGCGATTTGTTAAGAAGCTGTCTAACCATCGATGTAGGTCACCTGTGACGCCACACATACTTCGTTTGTGCTGAAGGTACCTATGGTTCACCGAGTCAAATGCCTTTTGAAAATCAAGATAGCAGACTTCGACTACTCTCCCTTCATCGAGGCGTAATGTCACTTCGTCCAGAAAGCTTAGAAGATTTGTTAGGCAAGACCTTCCTTTCCAGAATCCGTGCTGGGCATCGGATAGTAAGGAATTGGCTACCAAATGTTTACATACCTGGTGCCGAATGATTTTTTCCAAGCACTTGCAAAGAATGCTTGTCAGGCTTTCTGGCCTGTAGTTGCGTACATCCGAAATTGGACCCTTTTTGTATATGGCTATTACCGCCGCTCGTTTCCAATCATCCGGTAGTATACCCTGGAGTAAGGTAGCTTCAAAAAGATTTCTGATTGCAAGGCTAACTATATTCGCGAGCGGTTGAAGAATAGCCGGATGTATGCCGTCGGGGCCAGCTGACTTAGTTTTGTCCAGCTGCGACAGAACTGTGGTGACCATTTCCTGATTAACCGCCACCGAGCTAAAGGGAGGTGCTCTGCACTCGTGAGTTTCTAAACAGTTACCTGAATCGCGCCGATAAACACTGCAGAAGAATGAATGCAACGCATCGGCTTTTTCCGGTGCAGTGAAAGCCGTATTGCCATCGTCCAGCACTAACGTACCTATTTCTTCTCTTAATGATCGCTTGGACTGAACATAGCCATAAAAAGCTTTCAAGTTAATCTTTGCTTTTTTGGCAAGTCGGGATTTGAAGTCCCTTTTAGCTTTCCTTTGCAGCGCAACAGCTGAATTTCTGGTCTGTATGTACTGCAGTCTAGATCTGTGAGTTCCACAGAATTTGTACGCCCTCCAGCTACGGTCACGACATCTAATAGCCTTGCGAATAGACGCGCTCCACCAGGGTGGTTTTCCTCGCGTTCTCACTGGTTGTAGAGGAGCAAAATCATCCTGTAGTTGTAAAAGGTGCCCTTTTATAAGATTCCACCTGATTTCTACACTAGGTTCTAATTCGTCTGGTTCCCAACTTAGATTCATTGCTTTAGTTTGTAGTTGGACGATGTCCATTCGACCAAAGTTGCGGGACATCTTTACTTGAGGCCTAGGATGCACTAAAGTCCAGTCAAGAAGAATTACAGCGTGGTCGCTCTTGCCTAGTGGCGAAAGGTATTTGATTCCATAAATATCTCTTTCATGCGACGATAGAACCAAATCTAAAGTTGACGGAGTATGTCCTGTCCTAAACCTTGTATGTTCCCTGACATGTTGATAAAAGGCCCCGACATGAAACCAGTCTAGATATTGCGACTCAACTGACCCTGGTGAAGAAATTTCAGTACGCCAATCAATGCCCTGGAGATTGAAGTCTCCGACAATTAGTAATGCGTTGCATTGCCCTTTTAGTACTTCCAATGTGTCCATCAGTAATTGGTCGTCTAATGATGAAGCAGTCGGGCTTCTATAAGCACATGCAAGTGCCAGTCTTCTTCTAGCGACAGTAAGAAATACCGATGTTAGTTGGATTGAGTGAGAAGCGATCTTTATCGATGTCTCACTGTGAGGGAGATCTTCGTTTATCATAATTGCCACTCCCCCTCCCGTAGCACCAGTATCCCTATCCTGACGATAGATGGCATACTTATTTGATACAAATGACGGAACATGATCATCTGGTTTCAACCATGATTCGGGGATGGCAATTATGTCGACCTGGTTTTCCAGTGCAGCAAGCTGCAGCTCACCCCATTTATTACGTATACTGCAAGCATTTGTGTACAGTACACGGGTATTTCTATTCTGCGCACATTTTAAACTAACTTTACTCGGGGTGGGAGCACCCCGTTTTTTGAAAGCGGAGAAGTTGATAAGTGGCTAGACTGCCCTTGCGAACGAGCTTGCACCGGCCTAATGGCATTTGTACATAGATTTTCCTCGTTCAGAAGCTTACTGAAAAGCGAGTTTTTCATGCGCTCGTATTCTACTGGCGGTCCATTTTGGAGTACATCTTCAATGACAACTACCGCAGATGACTTAAACATTTTATGGTGGCTAAGGTTGATCCCTTTTATGGGAGTTTTCAAGCCAGTCATGGGCGTTTTTGAACGCTTTCCATGAAAATGTGGTTGAGGCCCCTTATCCTGGACAACTTTGAATCGCCCATTTGTGTAGCGCTCAAGGTAAGCACTTTTTAAAAGAAGCGTATCCCTGTCCTGCTGGTTCATGAATTCTACCAAGATCGGACGAGCGCTATTTACAGTTGGGTTCCACCGGCCTACACGATGGACCCTTTTTACCTGGCAGTTAATTAGCCCTGCCATGCGCAAAATATATTGAACCCTGGAACGGTCCATTTGGCGCCGGGATTTGCTTTCGCGAATCAGCGGCTCTTCCCTATTTAGTATGAGGAGAGTACGAGATGGCCTCGTTTCCGCCATTTTGTGGGGTGCAGCAAGCTTACTAACTTGCTCAGCTAAGGCATTTATTTGCCTTTCTAAAGCAACGTAGTTAGCTTGCTGTGTTATTACCGGACATTTACCGTTATCGACGGTTTTCTTTTTTGGGTTCTTTTTCCCCCCTGTGTTGCTTTTTTATTCTTATTGATGGTACTGCGGACAGGGCCGGGTTTTGTTGACGGGGTTGTACTTTTTCTTACGACCTCGGCGTAGGACAACGGAGAACTCTTACTATTTGCCTCAACATTGTTTAAAATACTAGCGGAGGTCCTCAGGAATACTTCCCTGGCGTTTCTCTTACACTCCCAACATACCCATTCCATGAAACTATTTTTACAATAAGTTTCATAATGCTTGGCAAGAATGCCAGAGCATTTTGGATGCGCCCATCTCTGGCACACATCACAAGCGATGCCTTTCACAAACTTCTTACCACATCCAGTTGAAATGCAGGGATATGAAGCCTTAGGCATAGTTTGATTTTTTTAAAAGTTTGAATAACAATGAATATATATAAAAATTTTGAAAAACGTAATAGAATATGTTGATTCTAGTTACGATGTGTATAGATGTGCATAGATGTGTATGTGTCAATAGTTCAGTTCAGTTCAGTTTGCACAGGACAGTATGTGGCTAACGAGCCAATCGAGCGTCCAGAATTTCTTTCGGTGGAAAGCTGCAGAGAAGCAACCACCACTGCCAAAGCGTTTTTTTCTTATTGTGATTTGGATATCCTCGACGATCGCGCCGCCAAGGGATAAGCCAATCGAGCGTCCAGAATTTCCGTCTGTGAAAAGCTTCAAAGAAGCGCCCACCACTGCCAAAGTAGGTTCATTTTCCTCTGGTATCCTCGTCGTATGCGAAGGTACGTCCGATGTTTTCCAAACCGTCCTTTGGTCCCAGAATTTGTAGCTGCGACTGAGAAAAACGGAAAGGGTTTCTCTTCACCAAGCCGGTGAGAGGTTAGCTATGGAAAATTGGTGCGTACATTTAAAACATGACATTTCAATAGTCAATAGTCAATAGTATATTGTGGTAAAAAAAAAGCGACAAGCTTAAAAGAAAACCACAGGATGTTGTACACATGGATTCGAAAGTTCAGGGTTAAAATTAAGGTCCGAATGAAGAAAAACGTTGATACTGTAAGGGATGGGGATGCGAGCACCACAAAACTTTGGTTGATACTTCCAGTTGAAAGCAGTTTGTGCGCTGAAAATCGGAAAAAAGTGCAGTATCATAGAGTATAGAAAGTTATAAAAAGTTATAGCTTTTCAAACGTTATGAAGCAAATGAAACAAGTGCATATCTAAACGGTCTTTAAAAACAGAAAGGGAAGGGGCAGACACAACAAAAAGTGGTAGATTGTTCCAGGTTTGTGCAACACGAACGGCAAAAAAGTGTTTACGACAGTCCAACCTGCTTTGTTGATGGGCGATTTTTAAATGATGCCCACGCGTACGATTGCCGGTAGCAAGCACAAGCAGTTCTTTACAGGGATGGCATTCTTCAGTGAGTATCCTGTACGCCAGTATCAAGTCGCCACGGATTCGACGGTACTTGGATGAAAATAGGTTTAGTGCAGTGAGACGATCTTCGTAAGTATAACACTCAAGCCTCTTTACCAGTCTCGTGGCATGGCGTTGAGGCCGCTCAAGTACAAGTTCGTCACGCTTCAGCCACGGATGCCAGACGGAAACCGCATACTCCAAATGAGGGCGAACGTACGAATTTAGGAGGGCTGGAAAGAAGCGTATGTCAAACCGACCGAGAGCTCGCTTCAGTAGACCAACGTTTCGATTCGTCACACGTGATGCCTTGATACATTGAGCCGAACATCCGAGGTCGTTCTGAACTAACACACCAAGGTCTCTCTCTTGTCGACTAGCGAGGAGCTGGACATCACCCAGGGTATAAATGGGGTTACCCTCTTTTCGGATGCGAAGTACACGACATTTTCCAGCATTGAACGGTAAATGGTTCGCTACCGACCAGGCGTAAAGGGAATTTAAATCAGACTGCAAGTCGCTAATAGCGTTTGGGCAAGAAAGCTCGCGCCATATTTTGATGTCATCAGCAAACATTAGAAATGGGGATGTCACTTGTTTGCCGATGTCATTGACGAATAAAAGAAAAAGTCTTGGTCCAAGAACCGATCCTTGGGGTACTCCACATTCAGTAGGGAAGGTCTCGGAAAGCGTCTCACGCACCCGCACACGAAGAGTCCTGGAGGACAGAAATGCAGCTATCCATGTCAAGAGTGGAGGGCCAATTCCAAGAGTACGTAGCTTATGAATAAGTACCGCGTGGTGAACTCTGTCAAAAGCCTTAGAAAAATCAAGGTAGATAACGTCCACTCCGTATCCATGGTTGACTGATCTGGTCCAACTGTCTCTAGCTAGGAGTAAATTTGAAGTGCATGAATGACCACGGCGAAATCCATGCTGCTCACTAGTGATCAGACCCGAGAATTCGAATGCGCTCATTATATCTTCTGCAATGATCGACTCCATAATTTTGGACAGCACCGGAGTTAATGTAACTGGCCGATAATTCCCTGCGTCACTGCGGTTACCTCTTTGAATATTGGAGTTATTATTCCTTCCTTCCAACCGTCTGGCACTGCAACCGTGTCTAATAAGCGCTGAAAATACAACGCAAGAGGTTCAGAAATGGCATCAGCGACTGCTTGTACCGCCTTTGGCGTGATTTGATCGATTCCTGCAGAAGAATTTGCACGAAGCAGCAATATCTGCTTTTTTACTCGGGCAGCAGTAAATGTAACCGATGAAATATGGAAGGGAGGATCAGGCTGCAAAAATAGCGGTAACTCTTTTGCCGAATTGCGGAAGATTGGCATGAAATGCGCTCTCAAGGCATTTGCGGCCTCCTTCATACTTGTGGTCGGACCTTCATCAGTTTGTAGTGGCGGGATACCAGAGCGAACCTGTTGCTGCTCGTTGACATACTTATATAGTGACTTTGGGTTACACGCAAACCGGTTTGCAAGGAAAGTCTGGTGGTGCAGCTTGTCTTGGCGTACCAGTGTAGTACAATAATTACGAAAATGCCGGTAGCACTCCCAATCGGATAGCAATTGACTCACTTTGAAGCGATTCCATGCAGCGTTTCTATAACACATCCATTTGCGTGTTCTACTGCGTACGAAAGAATTGTGAGGTTTCGATTTCAAGGGAATTGTCTTAGCCACAGAAGAATGGCTCAGAAGCAAGTGCCATCTTGTTACAAATTCAGTCCAAGTCGCTGTAGGAGTGTCATTAAGCAAAAAATCAAAAGTGTTTGCTGACATGATGTCTCGAAAAGTATTATAATTTGTTACAGTCTTGATTTTAACAGACGTTTGAACTGGATAGCTCGCATAACAAGTGTAACAGAACGTTAGGACTACATGATCACTTTTCCCAAGCGGTGGTTCAATGTGTGTTTCTTCAATCATCAGCTCTTCATTGGTTAGCAGCAAATCCAGGAGAGAAGGTACATCTCCTCCACGGAATCTTGTAGGTTCGCGCACATGGTTATATAGCGGGTGGGTTGATATAAGTCCATCAAGTTCCGATGCAAAGAAATCACTTGCATGTATTGTTGATAAACTAGGCGAATTAAAGTCTCCCATCAGTAATACATGACTGTATTTTAAAGATAAAGCATGTCGCATGGACTCAATAAGTTTCCTATCAGCATCAGGATCGTTTTGCGGAGGGCGGTAAACGACACCCAGGAGAACATAATCCTGCTTTTTGAGATGAATACGACACCAAAGTGAGTCTACAAGAGGTAAGCAGTGAGGAGATAGAGGTTCACAAATAAATGAGGATGCAAAATATAAGAGAACCCCGCCGCCTTTGGTTGGACGATCGTTACGAATGACTGACATTCCAGTGAGTGAAATTTCCGCGTCTGTTACAGAATCCGACAACCAAGTCTCCGTAATAGCAATGAGATCAAAGGGGTGAGAAGCATGCCGAGTACGCAATTCTGGGAGTTTGCTGATGAGACCTTGAGCGTTTGTGTATAAACAATTCAGACTTTCTCTTGAAAGACAGGGATCCGCATCGTGGGGAATTATTGTGCCGACTCTGAAGTAGTCGGCTGTTGGAGGTTTTTTGAGAATGGTGCAGATACGTCAGGGGAGGGGGGTACCGCTGTGGCTATAGGATACTTGGGTTTGGGCTTGTCAGCAGCCGCTCGCAAGCGAATTTCAGCGGGGGCTAGGTGTTTAAATTGGTACCACGCCTGTAGAGCAGTGTGAACCATATCTTCAGAATGAAAAGTAATTTTCAATATCCTTGGACCCTGGCCCTTGTAACTGAGCGAATTCGGTAAGCGTTTGACGGCAGTAGTAAGAGTACCGGAAATTCTGCTTTGCGACTGAATAAAACGCCACTGATCACAGTCGTGGGTCGCAGATTTAGCGGCATCGTCATCGACGAGTTCCGGAACGCCATAGAGAAAGATACTTTTTTGTCACTTGCTTCTTTCCAATTATACGACGGCTGCTTTTTCAGTCGGCGTTCACTCCAGGGAATGTCCGGATGTATACGAATTGCAGTTGACCCCCGGTTCAAGGTGTGAGCGGCAAGCAAGACATTTTCGATATCTTCCATTGCGTTGAGCGTTACTCTTAGCAGTCTCGGTTCGCCAAAATGAGGTGAGTTCGGGTGACGTGACAAACGTACTAAACTTACTGGATCAGCAGACACGTGAAGGGTATCGCATAATGCACGCCATTGCTGTGTGTCAGCTTGCTGACGAGTTTTAAAGCAGGGAGACGTAGTTTCCGGCACATTAGAGCATATTATTGTCAATGAATCAGACTGACCAGGGAAATTCTTAGAAGCAACTGGCTTCCTAGTTGATGACATCACTTTAGTGAATTCCTCTGTAGAAAGAGGAACATCACTTTTGGTTGCTGGTGAGTTTCCCGCGACTAACGACGCGAATGTGGGAACGGGATGAGGTGCGAGTTTTTCAATCTGAATTTGAAGAAGAAACATTTATTCCCTCTAATTGGCTCAGTCAAGGAATGCTATTTTTTCGATTGTTGATCTAACAGTTTATGCAGAAAACGAACAATGGGGTTGTTTGTACAGGCTTTGCAAAACCAGAGCATAGTTGAAATTTTTTGGTGGGCAATAAAATCAGCAGGCGTCAAACCTGAGCAACCAGAATGAAACCAGGTACAACAAATGCTGCATTCTATTCGTAAAAAACGTATGTACATCTCATTTCCTAAATGATGTAATACTGTTACTTTGATGACCATCCCCGTGCTGGTGAAGAGAAATCTTCATTATATTCCCGTCTTCTTCGAATAACGAACCATCACTGTAATTTGTCCTCGAAATCTATCCGCCCGAGATTTGTTCCTTATGCGCTTTATTCTCCATTGCAGATTATCAAAAATTCGGCTGGTGACAAATTTTGGTTTCGATTCGTCAACATTCTTCCAGAGTATTAGAGCACATTCACCCGACTGCAAAATCCTCCCTGCTATTAGCCACTCCCACTCTCATCCCCACAATTTCTTAGATTTTCTCATTCCGATGGATTCACGTTCCCTTTTCAATCTTCTTAACCAAACGTTCCGTAAAATCATGAATTTATTCATATATAATTTATTTATCAATTTTTTATGACATCTTCATTACAATTCGCACCACTTTTTCCATAATTACCTTTCATTTCTGTTCTCCATTTGTTTCTTGCATCCTTGCCATTCGTAAATCTTGACATAATTCAAATGAAATTTTATTTCTATTAGACATTGAAAATTTTTTTCTTACGTACTATATATTACTTTCCCTTTTTGAACGGAAAAATGTTCAAAAATCCCGCTTACTACTACTTCGATCACTGCACTGTACTATTTTCTTTTGCTGTTCAAATTTCGATAACTGATCATGTATTGCATGCCTTGATAGCCAAAAATATAGATTATTATTATTAAGTCCTTCTAAAACCGAAGTTGAACATCCGGTTTCACCGCAAACGGCACGTCCCGGTGAGCTTTTGGATTCCTGAGATTTCTTACGAGTAATTGGTTGATTTGATGTTAGTTGACGATTTACGACAAACAGTTTTTGAGCCACGGAGAACCATTGTCAGTAATGTAATATTGAAAACTTCAATTAAAAATGTTATAAAAATGACGGTGCGAAATTCCACGTTGACCTCGAAATTCAAATTTGTAATAGTCAATAGTTCAACTCTATCAAAGGCTTTCGAAGAATCCAGGTATGCTACGTCCACTGCAACTCAGCAGTCCACGGCTTTTGTCCAATCGTCCCTGGTCAACAGGAGGTTGAATAGGCATCAGTGTCCTGGCCGGAAACCATGCTGTTCATGTGCAAGGATGTTATTTTTTCAAGGTGGCGTGATGGTGTCAGCTATAATAGTTTCCTTGACCTTTGAGATCACGGACATCAAGTTCACCGGGCGGTAATTAGCTGGTAAGGTGCGGTCGCCTCCTTTAAAAAACGGAGTGATCATGCCTTCTTTCCAAGTTTGTGAAACTTCGGCTGAGTCGAGTGAACGCTGGAAATATAGCGCCAGATCGTTGGTTATATATGCTGCGATTGCATTCAAGGATTTGGGTGTATGTGATCTATACCCGGGGAGCTATTCTGTCACAGGTGGATCCATTTGTGGTAGACAGCGTCGCGGTCGAAGATGATTGAGCTCAATAAAGGCACAGAGACACTTGTGCAAGCATGACCACGGAGTGAATGTCAGCAGGAAAGATGGGAGCGTGCTGCGCGCTCAAAGTGCTGGCGACTTCTTCAGGTGACGTGCATAGGCTCGATGGTGTCTTAAGCGAATGGATATATGTTTTCACTTTCCTTCGAGCGTTGATCTCCTTATATAGCAGCTTAGGTTTGTCCAGAAATCTCAAGGTTAGCTGTTGTTGATAAAGGAATTGATCATTATATTTGGGAGATGTACACTGTTTTTGCAATAATCTTTAGAATTCCCAGTTCTCTGAAGTTCAGTTCAGTTCAAGTTCATGTTCAAGTTCAAGTTGCACAAGGCTGGAGGTGGCTAAAAGCCAATCACACGCCCCGATTTCCTTCGACGGTATGCGTTTAAGCACCTGTCAATTCGATATTAAGTATAACTTTCGTAAGTTTCACACCTTCTTGTTTCCGGTTAACTGGAGAGTATCAGTATCAGTATAGCAGGCCGATAGTCGTCCAAGTCGAAACGAGTACCCAGATACTTTCGGATGTAAGAGACATGTTAGGTGTCATGTAGCTTTGAAATTCTTCTTTTTCCTTTCTACTTCCGACTTTTATAAAATACTGATTTTTGTGACTTGAATTTGGTTTTGTTTATTATTTCTTTATAATTAAGATGTTGAACCTTGCCTTTTGTAATTGTCTTATTGGAACTCTGTTCACATATTTGGTGTACCTTTTGTTTTAATTCATTATTTATGCAATTGTCGGACATTGTTGTTGAATTTGGTTGCCATTTTGGGCACTTGGATTTTGACACCAATTTGGGTGTTTAGTATTTGATAGACATTTTTGACGGTAATTTTATCCCTTTGCATTTATAATTTGGCAGTCTATCTTGTCAGCATTGGCAGAATTTATTGTTGTCATTTGGA
>JACCGJ010006124.1:0-31944 GCA_013407085.1 Atriophallophorus winterbourni
TATAGGGTTCGTACAACGAACCACGATGTCAGACACAGAATCACAATGTGATTCTTGGTCAAAGCACTCAAGGCGCTTGTGGATGACCAAAGTAATGTGTTGCTCACATCACCATCCCTTACACACCACTACCGGTTTCTGGCTGTTTGCCGTCGTCAGGTGGAGACAGTAAGATCAGGTGCAGTGAGCCTTGAAACAGTGGATTAAAGGTAAACAAGGTTATACTTGTATGCCAACTGTTATATAGGGTTCGTACAACGAACCACGATGTTCAGACACAGAATCACAAAGTGATTCTTGGTCAAAGCACTCAAGGCGCTTGTGGAGGATGCACCAAATAATGTGTTGCTCACATCCCCATCCCTTACACACCACTACCGGTTTCTGACTGTTTGCCGTCGTCAGGTGGAGACAGTAAGATCAGGTTCAGTGAGCCTTGAAACAGTGGTAAAGTGGTAAACAAAGTTATGCTTGTATGCCACTGTTATATAGGGTTCGTACAACGAACTTCAACATGGTCAAATCATGCGCCCAAATTTGTGTGAAATTGTAAGCTATGAAGTTCCCAAATAGCCTAAATAGTATTATGTAATTAAGGAAAATTCGCAAGAAACATTGATCCTTGTGGAGCCAACATGTTCACTTGTTTTGACAACCAGTCTTGGTATAAAAAAACTGTCGTGAACACTGTAAATCACCAATTAATCAAGGACGAAACATGTTTGGGGCAAGAGATCAAAATTTGCAGTGGCTTCTTGTCCCGAAATCGTGTTGTATTGTTGTACATATCTTCTTGGAATGTTTGATTAATCTTGTTAATTGTCAAGGGAATTCGCTGGGAAAGTTTGTCGTGATACGTGAAAGCGACAAGGGAGTTGTCAAGCTGATGTGGCTCTACTCGTTCATAACACTTGCGTGAACGCGCTTTCAATTCAAAGTGTAGGCACCTCATCTCAGTGTGTCTGGGTCTAATCTTTTATAAGTTGAGTAACATTTTAGGTCCTACCCTAACCCAACTTTTAGAATTTTTACTATGTCATGGTTGCATGACAGCTAAGCACTTGGTACTTGTTGCCTGTGTAATGATGTCTATGATGATGATGACGACGATAATGTGCAGCAAGGTACACAGCTTTGCTAGAATTCAGACCACTTCATATTTCAGTAGACACTGTTATGGTAACATTGGTGACGAGGAGATACAGAAAAACTCGTCACAAATCATAGCATAATAAGCTCTCCGACCTGAGTTACTAAAAATGAATCAACTGCAAATTAGAAAACAAGATACACTGAACACGAGAAACTTGATAGATACGATAGAAATGAAACTCAAATCTCAAATCACTATGGGCGCTACAGACCACTGGATGATCATAAGGCCGGAAAAACTATCAATCAATGCCTTCACGTTGATTCACTACTTCTTCCACCTCTGAAGTACACAAATTGAAACCACAACAATGTCGTGTTGTCCGTTTCATCTCCGCTATTCCTACGCATGCTTGACCGACACAATGAATCACTGAAGCGAACTGATCACAAAGGATAAATGAACGCATTTGGACAGAGCGTGCGTGAAGCGGTAACTAGTATAAGCTTTCATCGCTACTACAAACAAACAGGAAGCGCGACATTTAATCCGAACAAATCGATGCATTCGGATTCATGATCGGTGAATAGTGTCGACGTGTGAACAAGAAATTTAGCAGGACGGGGAAAGGCGACGGGGGAGTTTTGGAATAACGATGGATTTTGACCTTGATGATGATGATGATGAATTTTGTTTATAGTCGGTTATAGCAAGTTTTCGGTAACGTTTCGCTTCTGAACACAGAAGCTTCGTCAGACCAAGGGTGTCGGTATGAATAGTGTTCAGGTTTAAATGGCATTTTCTTGACCAATCCTGAGTTCTCTAAGATAGACAGGCGGGATCGAGACAATTGATCACACCCCCTAAATGCTGTGTTAATCCCTAAATTGTTTATTTAGTGTGCATGTGCAAACAGCGTCCGTTGACACACTGCTTACGTAATCCATGAACACATTAGGTGTTATGTACGTTAATCCTTATCCGTTACGAAAAACTTGCTACAACCGATTCATTGCAAACTTTATTTTCATGATTATGGACTCCCGATCGGTCTCGAATATTTTCAAATACGTTCGACTGAGGCGTGGTCGCTTACTAGAATCGCATGACTCTTGCAAAGTACGAAGGATTTTATGCTGATTGTGTAGAAGCGAAGTTGTGAAAAGGCGAGACGACATGTTTGTACAAAGGAGGAGAAAGCTCGCGCTTGATGGCGAGCTTTTTAGCCGGCTCAATTGCGAGATCGAACGCCGGAATGATGTTTAGCGAGTGTTTGAGTAACAACGGAAATAGAAAAAAGGCTGCGCTTTGAAACCAATGTTAATAAACGCTGGAAATTTAAATGCGAATAGTGCTTTCAAAGATCAAATGTGACGCAGTGTCTAACTCTGTCGTTTCTTACTTTCTAATCAAGCCTGGTTCATTAGCAATACTTCATAGGTGTTTCGCAGAGTTGTCACACATACGAAGCGTGGAAAATATAAAAGACGGATGACTGTACCATACAATGGATAATAATAATTACACCACACGCTGTGAACTGAAATGATGTTTCATCAGTAAGTGGCGGTCACATACTAAGCTAAAATCAATAGCGTAGGCATAAAAAACAGTACATCTGCCAACCGTACGCGCCATAATCAATAAAGCGAAGGCAACTCTGGTCAAGGAATCCAAACCACAATAGGCAAAATGCTAACATAGCTGGAGCTTCCTTGCAAATAACAGAAAGCATTAATCATAAAGAGAGATTAAAAACGTACCAAGTACCACATGTGGGGCCAATGAGGATCGTTCACGGAAATGTGAACGTCGCGTTTCTCTCGGACCTTCATCACTTGTTGTTCGAGCCACACAACCTGTGAAACAAAGCGAGGTTGTTATAAATCACGTGGTAAAAATGCTCACGTGATTATGTGGGAGAATGAAATCTTGTGTGACGACGCGAGATCCATGTGTTGTGTTATTGGATAGGAAAATCAGGTAATAATCAAGATAAAGAGCATGGAATCATTGAATACTCAACTCTGCGAACAGTATGAAGCACGTTGTCCACAGTGAAGTGATACACAACACGGAGTAAAACTCGGTGTTTGATTCGAAAAGCTTACGAAAATATGACCCAAAAATAAAGAAAGACATCACAAAACAGCTAAGTCTGAACTGCGAACATTTGAATAGAACACACAAAAACGGTTGCGTAAATGTTCGGTAATAGGTCACAAGTCTGGATGCATAAAAAGTGGCGCACAGAGGTAAACTGTCCGCAGGATCAGTACAGGAAAATAATATAACATTCTGAAAGCATGGTTTTGATGGATAGAGTTCAACGGATGTTAGACTTTGGATACTGCTCTGGATTGCTTAAAGTAGAACACGAAAACAATGTATAAAACCCACAAATCGGTCTGTGAACGCTGCAGGAGAAATTTTTCGTCCATAATTGGACGGTTCGGTCATGTGAAGCCCTATGGAAAATAACTACGCGCTTGCTCTGGCCATCCACATTTAACATCGACTGAAGGAGAATTGCAAATTACTCGCTAATAAACCGTTCCACAACTACTTTAGAATTTATTGCATTTCCGCTGTATGGCAGATGAGCATTCGTTGTGTTATAGCTTTGTAAAGCTGGCATTAATGATGACCGTAGTGAACAAACTATAATGGATAATCGTCTACGAAAAACGAGATGAAATATGACCGTGCTCCAACGAAAAGTACTACAAAATCAAATCGATCGGATGTGACAGAAAAGTACCGGTCATTGAGGCGACGTAGGACAAGCAAAAACACAAAACACTGAATAATTAACCCGTCCAATGATGATCTGAAGCCCGACAGATTGCAAACGATTCAAGCCATCAAAACTGAGCCTCATTTGCATAACAACTCGCCAGCAAAATCGCGCGCGGTGAAAGAATGAGAAGATTGAGCGCCCCAGGGAAATAGACCTAATCGTGATCATTGTTCAAATCAAAGCGCTCTAATCCCTGTGGTGAGTTAAAATAAAGATTAACACGATTTCAATTGAGCAGTAATGGGAATGAAAAGCTTGATACGAAAATATTCAAAATTTCAGCTGTAGAATAATCGTTAATAAATCGCCACACACCGAGCAGTAAATATTACTAGACAATTATGAATCTCACATTAAAAAGATAAGCTCCATAACCACCTTGGTTTGTCAAAGATATCACGAGATAATTGGGATAAAAGACTTGGGATAGACAGATGTTTTAGACGAAAATGTCATGTTTTGATCGAGTATTGGGTGCTGATTGACTTCTATAAGATTTTGTCGGTGAAAACTATTCATAAGAATAAGTCGATAACGGCGTTGTGACAAAGCTAGCCCAGCTCAAAAACAAAACAGGTCAATTATGCCCGGATGTGTGACACCAGCTCAAATGACCGCGATTGATCTTGAGCAGCGATCGGCGAGACGAGTGACACTGTTTGCGATGCAACTCAAAGGATGCTGTCGAGCAGACAGAGACCGAAATTAACCGACTGTGAAAAATACGGGTGAGTGTCGGTTGACGAGACAAAACCAACGGGAAGCTCTTAGTCAAACCATTCGCTTGAAAAAATGCTTTTACAATATGGCACGTTTCGTTTCGCATGAATAAATCCACACTGGGCCTTCACGTAATAAAATAACTTGACCACTTCCCGAATTGTTTCCGCCTAAACGAGACACAACATAACTAATGCAATTAACACGCCATGTCGATGAGATGATTCCGGAACTATACTTTTCACGGTGGTCGATTTAAAAGCAAACATTGTGTTGCTTTGTTAAATGTAGTTTTAATTTAAACTTCAAGCAAAGTTTCGTGTTCGGTTTTGCACGTTGGCAGCAATGCCCACACGGAGCGATGTGCTATTTATATATCACACATTTTGATTTGACGTGGAAAAAACACTAGAAAACTTCAAAGTGGAATTTATTACACGAAACGCGTGATTCAGATTCAAGGTCATCAATTAATCGGTAGAACAAAGCGGGAATTAACAATGACGTGCAAAAAGGTATGCTGTTAAAAAGCGGTTAATGGAAAACGAAATTCACTTTTGTTTAAGATTATTTATAACCAAACTGGAAAGTGAAATTTAAACGAACGGGTGTCGAGACGAGGTAGGTTGCACGTGAAAGGGACGCTTGTGTTTGCATGTCATGTAGAACATTGTGAAAGCTAGCCATTGTTGACAAGAGATGTATAGATTGTGATTGTGACAGACTAGCAGGCTATCTAATAAATGGTAAGCAATACTAGTTCCATTTCAGGCACAAACACGTACGTCCCACTACCAGGCGCAGGTTGTTTACCGTTATCAGGTAGACACAGCAAGACGAGGTATGTAAGTATGTATGAATGCACAAGCGTGATCCAGGCAAAGTGCCGCACAGTTATAGACTGTATGTGGGCTAAGATACTGACATGTTGCCCAGGCCTAGAAAAAATAGAAAGAGAACACGAGGTTCAGGTGTCATTCATTCAGTATTCGTAACCTTGACCTCTGACACTGAAGTGTAAGAGGGAGAAACAATAGATGAAGATTATTCATATGCTTGAATCGCTCCGCAACAACAACACCATAATCTACCGCACGAAGCTATCCATCTCTGGTGTAAATTAGAAACTTGTTCACCATTGTTTCAATGCACATAAATACGAATGGTGTTATTTCACTTTATGAGTTAATAATTCGAGAACAGTGTGGCGAATGTAAGCAACATCAGAACCGGTTCAAGATTTTGGAAGAGTAATGAAAGTGTTAGGTCGATTTTGACAGACAAAGAAGCTCAAAAGCAGTCATAACTAGATATGCGAGGTCGAAAATCATCGATCTGCTTCGATTTAGAAATATTCTTTCAATAATACACAACAATACACGAAACATTGTGAATAGTGAAACAGAGTATTCACGTCAGGATACACGATTGCATGCATGTATCCACAGGGTATTTTCATAGAATTAGAAGAATACAAAAGCTTCATTTCTACCGTATTCAAAATTTCAGCTCATGTTAATCTTTAAACAGCGTTACGCAACAAAATCACAAAACACCAAACATCTACGAGATGAATCGTTCCTTGATTGCTCCGTGAAAACATCGTTATGATTGAAACTCTCGCTTTAGCATATGCCTACATGTCTCAATGCGCATACGATTATCCAAGCCATGCTCCACAATCAAACGTTGGCACTTGGTGGCAAATAAATCGTCTTTCCTACCGCGGGTGTGTAGCACAGCACGCGTGAGAACGTTTTGCTTGATTGTGCTCACGTGCACAATAATCGAGGTGACTAAGCTACGTGGAACCACACAAAACAGACTGCTGGACGATTACGGAAAAAAGTTCCAACAACAAAAACACAATGCTACCCCGAACGGATCACATTACGTGTAAAACGAGATGGCATATTTGTGTGAGAGTGTGCGAATTTTTTGAGATATCACAATGTGGAGACGGAGCAGCTAGTTTAGACATTTTGGCGGTCACAAACTGTGATATATGTATAGCGCTGTTTTCAAAGAATGCAGAGTACCAAAGATGATCCATAACAAGAGGGAAGTGGTTGAATCAAAATGCAGTTGTAATGCGGTAGATGAAATGAATCATGTGGTGGAGTAGTCATCATTCACATTATGCAAAGCGACTTATATGTCTCAATCTATACCAAAGTGAACTTAGAGAATGCACCCGTACTAAGTCGACAAGATCGTGAGAGGTCACGTCAGACGCAAGATCAGACGAAAACAATTCAAGAAAGCTTTATGTAAGTAAGTGAGCGGTGTTATCACGGTCTAGCAGCCGAAAGCAGCACTTGCTTTTCCCCAACAGAAAGAGGATGCTTGATACTATACCTTAACCGTTTAGAGCAAGTTTTTCAACTGTCAGAATCAATGTGCGCAGCTTCCATCACTCTTTCGCAAACTACTTCTTATGACAAGGACGATCGCATTTCAGATTTTTACTCCTCATTGAACATGTGGTTTGAAATATGTTTGCTTTCCATTCTATATACAAGATCCATCTAAAGTAATCAACACTGTCATAACAGAGTGAAGATGCTCTATAGACCAACTTTATGAAGCATTTGTTACTGTCCATCTACGGTATGATAAAAATGCAATAAATGATCAGTAATTGCAAAATATTTGCACATGTACCGAGATTTAAGTTGTCCAGGATAAGCATACCCCATTCTGCGAAGAATGACAAAATGTAACACTATCCAGCGAACATAGAGACTGCCAACGTGTTTAGTAACAAAACAAAACCCGTTACAAGTTACGATAGTATTTTAGCATTAGCCGCGTACGAGATTTAAGTGCAAAGCGGACAACAAAAGGATTAGAATACGAGATTCCTAAGCAATCGGTTTTGTTTCCAAGTTCCATTAAAGAATCATGTAATAAAAGCTTGTAGCTGTACCAACGATCTGATATTCTTATAAGATATATATATATATATATAGATTCTTGATTATATATAGATATATATTATATAAAGTTGAGGCGCTGGGAAGATCGAAACTTCTTGTAGTTAGAAAAATGTCATGTATTGTCTCAGTATGATGGGGAAATATTCGTTAGGATAAACGTTTGTTCCTGAAAATCCTTCCACTAGATGATTGTACAACATCTGACGCGAGTATAGGAAACCCATGAAAAATGTCAATTAAATCGTTTGTCTACCGATTAGGGCTGCTGGGTTCCACAGAGCTGGTGCTTATCTTCGGTTTATTTAACGCGAATCGGTGAAAGTCGTATGATTTCACTCGCTTTCGTGTGCCACTCCTAACTCGAAATGGTGCCGTGGTAAGGGTGCCTGATTCTGACTTGGCTCAAGCAAATGAAGGCTTTGATTGTTAAACTGACTGCGGTTTGGACGCCAGTCTTCCAGGTTGGGGCCAAAATGAGATAAGAATTCGTAGTGCCTTCTCACGCTTTGTGATATGTCTCTAAATCACGTTCAGTGGAGGCCTTGCTGTAGACATCACCTCGGAGTGTTTGAAAAAATCTTGCATGTTGTCAAGTGAAGTAGTGAGGAAAGCTTGTTATGATGCGTGACAGTAAAAGACGCAAGGAAGACGTCATGCCGATGTTGCCCTACTTGTTCACAACACTTGCTTGAATGTACGTGTGATTCGAGGTATAGGCACTCATCTCAGGGTGTTAGTGTTTAATCTTCACAGATGCAGTAGCTATGGGGATTCCATCCTTCCCTGTATTTTCAGGATTTTAACGCGTCATGGTTGTATGGCGTTAGGCACCCGCTAGCTGCTGCTGATTTGATGATTTCCATGATGACGATGATAGATAATCATCTTCCCAACTATTGCTGGTACCCGTTTCACACCTGGTTATGTTGGGGATCACGGTAAAGTACCGTTCCCAAAATGTACAACCGCGTTGGAGTTTCGAACTTGGACGGCAGCGTCGATCGAAAAAAAAACCCCGGGTGAAATACGTTGTAAGTAGGAGTTGCCGATTTAAATCCGAACAATCTACCGAGTCGTTCCACACAAAAACCAAAAAACGTGACTTCGCAACCGACCCATAAATCAAGATTAACTCCAATGTCCTTCAGAATGAATAGACTAGCTTTAGTGATGTCGCAAAAAGAAAGGAAATTCGGAGAAACGATTAGACGAGATTAATTATTTCCCACTGGATTATCTTTTAAATTAAGACAAATGTGTGTGCGATATGTTCCTATGCCCTAGACAGGCTTCGAAGAAACTCAAGCATAAGCAGTACCGGCGCGCTAGCTCTTGTCTGTGATGGCTAAGTAGGCTGACAAAAAGGGAATCCTTTGGAATGTAAGTGAAAGTGTCAGACGAATCACGGTATGAACGGTGGAATTTCAAAATTACCTGCAACGAGGAAGACTAAAGACTATGGATTGATGTCTGTCTGTCCAACATATTCATCAATTTATGACGCGAGTTAGTTTGGAAATGAAATCAAAATACAATAAGAGGTTGAAGACACGCAAATGTGTGGATTCGGCCGCAATTAGCCAGAGAAGTAAATTCTACGTGAAGAGAATGGAACCATAAAAGGCTTTGGTCAAGAGATAACAATGATCGATTATCACATTACGCATCAAAAAGTAAGCCAATCACCGTAACGATCTCGGGATAAAAGAACCACAAGGTAAAGTGTAAACAATCAACTCAATTAAATAAATGATTGCATTTTGTTTAGATGTACTTGAAAATCGACTCTAAACACTTTGACACATGGAGCGAGCACAATTTCAACGTTAAATAAAGTGAGTGATGAGGGCAACCATGTTGAAGGTAAATAACAGATATTGTCAGAATCTTAACCCTTTGTCTACGGTAATTGGATATACTATTTTATGATATTTTTGTGTTATTTTGCTTAATTATGGCATAAATAAAACACATGATTATTTTTTTATGGATCAGATGCCAGACGCCGCTTGACAAGTGCACTCCGATGATGACTGAAGGTACCGACGGGAGCTACTGAGCAATTGACTGCTGGTTTGAGGTGGTAGCTAGAGTTACCGTCAGTAGACAAAGGGTTAACCCTTTGTGATAGAATGGTGGACGGAACGCGCACCGCTCGTTTACGTAGAATAAAGCTGAAACTCTGGGCCAAATGTAAAGTGGATGATGTAAGGAACATACACGCCGCGGAAACTTTATGAAAGGAAGGCAAAGTGACATGGGTTCACAACATTCCGTCCACTGATATAGATAATACACCGTGATTAGAGTATGCACTTTAATCAAAGTAACCCCACGACAGTTTTCGTGTTGTTTGCACTCATTAGGAAGGCACAGTACGATCAGCATTAGCATGACTTGAAACAGTGGAGGGATGGGAAACGAGGTTTTAAAGCACGTGGATCCTGACCGCACTTTGCCTACCTGATGAGTGCAAACAGCTCGAAACCGATCGTGATTTGTGTGTGATGAAAATGCATTCATTTCGGTTTCAGGCCCATAGGTTTAAGTCCATTCACATGTTCGTGCACGTGACTGATAAGGTTGCTCGTGTGAACATTACTTCAGTACAGTACAATCCTGTCCACGCATGGAATTAATACACCGTGGGCAGAACAGTTGGAAATAAAAACAAGAGTTATTCTATACTGAGGCTAACACATTGACAGTAGACTAAAGTGGAGGTCCTTGAGGGTAGATTAACAACGAAAAATCAGTTGTCCAAGCATAAAAGTGATAATTGATGTATTTTGTGTGTAAGCAGGAGTTAAGGGTCGGAAAGTATGAGTTACGTATTCGTCATATCACAACCTGTATAGCATCTCTATATGAAGTCACAGGGCTATAGTCAGGCTAGGTGCCACACAGTCGTATGTGTGTATGAAATCATAAGCCTAATGATCCAAGCAACGTGCCGCACAATCACAGACTGCTTTCACTGCTGTCAGGTTGCCCAGACCTCAACAGATATAATAATAAAAATAGAAATTGCAGTGAGAATCCAGAGTGGTTTCGCATGCAGCACACTACCGATGACAAATTAATAAAGCACCGAGTCAGCTGTACAGCACAGAAGTAATGCATGATAGCGCATCCATGAATTAGATTGCGCTTATTCTCTTCACCATCCACCGAGGAGTACAGACGAAACAAGAGAAGCATATAATCATCATCATCACCATCAGTGACTATGTTACATTATTAGCGATAATGCCACATAAAAGTATGGTTATTTTTACACACGCGAAACAAGTGACTGCAGCTGCAGATTGGGAAGCAACTTGAGTTTTCCGATTTCAACTTACTCGAGGGTCATCTGCGAGCCGATCGTGATAGTAAATGCTGTGATGAGTGGAACGCTTTGAAATCCGAGGTTGACGAAAGTGGTAAATACCAGGGAGAATCTGTCAGAAAACAAACAAAAGTGATTCAGTGAAGAAAAGCATGTTAATTGTTAGCAAAATGCTGTTAGAGAGAATACTCTAGGTATGATGATGAAATCACAAGTCTGATCTAGGCAAAGTGCCGCATACTCTGATTTATTCAACAATTTCCACATTGATGCTTGTATGAGACAGAAAAGTTAGAGACATTAATCTTTTCACAGCTCATGGCTTAAAATAATTTTGACTGGGCGTTGTAGCACACGAGGAAACGTGAGATTCGTGTGATAATTCGCTCAATACTTTAACTACGATAAGTCAGTGCGCGCAGCTGTGTTTTAAGCCAGTTGTAATTATTGTGTGAATTATAATAAATAACAATAAATTGCAACTAGTATTTGAGGTTCATATATAATGTAGACACCGAGCATAAACAGCTATTATCCAGTGACAGCTGCAGTTAAATTTACCACATAACTTAGGCGCAGCCACCTTAACTGTGCTGCATTGATTTTTATGAATTATAGAATTATAGCGAGCATTGCATTTCATTTAGATCGAGACATTGTTGTGGCTCTGACACACCTGCGGGAAGATTCTAGTAATCTAGCGTGCACGATTAAATCCGTTTCAAAAGTGAACGAAGATGCAGTGGAACAAGGTTTACTACTAATAACGAGTGAATGTACCGAAAAATCAATGTACGACTTGAGAGTCAAAAATCCGTATTTGTATGCATTTCACCCATACCGCACCATGGAGCTGTAATTTTTTTCAAATAGGGAACAATTTTCTCCAGGTTGATAATCCGTTAGTCTGAATTACTGTTAATGGGGAGTGAGATTGACGGTAGTCTAATTGGCAGCAATAGGAAGTGCATTACAACAGAGGCAAATACCGAATGGTTAAGTGCCACAAAACCATGACACAATAAAATCATGATTGAGGGCAAAACTTGAAATGCAACTGAATCTGCAGAAGGACAAGCAGTCACACTATAAAGAAATGTTTACACCTCAAATGGAAGGTACATTTTGAAAACGAGTAAATAGACCTTTGCACGAGAGCCTACTTGTGGCTTTCAGTGTCACGAAGCATAACAAGTTTTACTAGGCACCCCATTGACAGCGAAAATGATAAATGGAACGCTAAACAAATTTTTGTTTACCTGTACCACAGTCACAATTGTAATCAAGTAATGTAAGATTAAAAGAGCACAGCTAGCCAAAATCGAGATAATTGGTTTATCATATGTATTTGGGAAGGAATGATGTTGAGAATAATGCATTTACTTTAAATATGAATTTCAGCGAATAACAGGTATTCTCGAATACTTTAAAAGGTTTGCTGATTCGATTATTTGTAACAAGACGAGTTGAAGGTTTTAAAAATAACGTGAAGACTTGGTGGTTTGAACGCTCTCGATAAAAGGTTACAATACCGACTAAAAAGAAAAAGAATTTGCCAGAGCTAGCTAACACTTTATAAACAACAGAGAGAGAAATAAAGTGAGGTGTTGCTCACATCCCCCGAAATTACACTTCACTACCGTTTTCTGGTTGTTTGCCGTCATCAGGTGGAGACAGTAAGATTAGGTTTAGTGAGCGAGAAATAATTAAGAAACTAACAAGAACAATTAGTTCACATTCAGTACGCCGTCACGTGGTGCAAGCCGGAATTTTTTCGGAACTACAAGGCGGAGAAACCACCTAACAAATGAGGCAACAAATATTGTAACGGATTATGTGTTGTATAAAATCACGGGCCTTGATACTTGCAAAGTGTCATACAGTGATAGTCTGCGTGTGGACTGAGACATATGTATGTATGAAAGCACAAGCTTGATGTAAGCAGTGACGCACAGTCATAGAATGTATGTGAGCCGAGATACTTTGAGGTAGCAGAGGTCTTGACAAATATGAAAATACAAAAATGATATACCACAAACGGAGCATGAACAGCGCCTATGGAGCGGAAATTAAAAATCGCGAGATTAAAGTAATTTCTAGTGACAAGGAAACAAA
Source organism: Atriophallophorus winterbourni (assembly GCA_013407085.1). Lineage (NCBI taxonomy): Eukaryota > Metazoa > Platyhelminthes > Trematoda > Plagiorchiida > Microphallidae > Atriophallophorus > Atriophallophorus winterbourni. The sequence continues at coordinate 12,999 of JACCGJ010006124.1, forward strand.
TTAAAGGAATGCATCCATGGGAAACGGTCAGACATGAGCAGAAAAGCCACGGCATTCATAGATAATGGAGGAGCATGCAATGGCTCCTGTATAAGCATTACATACAGTGTAAAGGTGGCATTCAAGTATAACTTTATTTACCACTTATCCACTGTTTCAACGCTCACTGAACCTAATCTTACTGTCTTCACCTAATGACGGCAAACAGCCAGAAACCGGTAGTGGTGTGTAAGTGCGGGGGATGTGAACAACACATTAATTTGGTCATTACATACATTATTATGCAAAATCGGTGCATTGAGTGCACAAATACAAAAAGCGGGCCCATAATCGGTATATCTAATTCTTTTCTCATATCTGTCTAGGCCTGGGCAACCTGGCAGTATCTTAGCTCTCGTGCACTCTCTAACTGTGCGGCACTTTGCCTGGATAAGGCTTGTGCTTTCTTATCATACTGTACACCGTGTTATTACCAGAAGCGAAGCGCAGCATAAAAAACATACAACATTTAATTACGATTGTTGTTTTTCTTAAATTGTTCTTTCGCATTGTTTTTTTTATTGTGATAATGCATAGATCTTCGGATCTATGTTGCTTTAATTGAGAACGAATTGCTTCATTTTCGAGATAAATACCCGAAGAAATTATAAGATGTTATGAAAACGAGTATAATTTAATATTATCGTAAAAGGTTTTAGGAATGCTCACCACAACTGGATTTTCGACTGTTTGGGCATCAGGTGGAAACAATAGGATTAAGATTAGTGAGTTTTTAAAAAAATAGAGTAGTAAACTAAGTATTAGTTGGATGCCATGGTTGAATAGGGTTCTTACAAAGCCAGTTTCATTGAAAATGGTATTCAAGTAAAATTTTGTTTACTACATTTCCACCGATTCAAGGCTCATGCAGCATAACATGTCTCAAACTGATAACGGCAAACAGCCGGAAACCAGTTGCGGTGTCTAAGTGCAATAGATGTGAGCACTCTAGAAACTAGTCAGCTCCATTGATTTTAACGGTTAAATTGTTTACAATGCGTGCATCGTTCATCCGAATGTTGGCTGTGCCAACCTGATTAAGAGTGGCATTCAAACATAACTTTGTTTACCATGAAAGAAAATTATGTAATCATTGGTGGACTAGAGTACCACGTAGATAAATCTAACTCATATTAAAATCTACATCATGCGAAATTGCTACAAAATCTGATAAACTCGATAGCCTCATTTTAGGAGTGTTTGCCTGGCACACATATGCTGGATGGTTTAAATTCGAACATATAAATGCAGAATGTGAAATTTGAAAAAAACGTATCTCACCGATCCTGCATAATGGAACCCGTGATCCGAAGCCACTTCGCGAGCAACTTCTTCACCGCCCATAATCTCAACTGCCCAGGATTGTGTAAAAATGGTCGGACTAGAAAATCTAGATGTGATAGTATTTTGTTCACTCGAATGATTGTTATAATTTGTATGCGGTTGTAGAGGGGCGACAACAGAGAAGAATTGTAAAAAAATTATTAAGGAAAATGTAAAATCAAGATCCTCGATAAAAAGTATCTTTGATGATAAATGCATTATGAGCCATTTTAGCATTGGCTCCGCTATTTATAGCCTTTTTAAATAGATGAAGCGTGCAAAAGTGGCATTTGACGGTTCAAAGTAAAAACACTAGTTCATACAAATCAAGGCGTCAAATCCGATTTTCGCGGGCTAGAAGTGTGCTATCGTTACCTTAGCATTGATTCGGTAAACCCTCAAATGTAAATTTCGTTGAAATGTTGTTATTTGAGCTATTCATTGTAGAATATTAAATAATCTTCAAAAGGTTGTTCAATTTTGGCAAGTTTGTAGAGATTCAATTTCTTTGTATATCTTACTAATTTGTACCTAAATATTTTTGCTCAGTATACTTATTAGATTTTTTTGAATTGTTTGCTTCTTTCAAATTAAGTTTTGTTCAGTTCAGTTCACCCCCGTTGGTACAGGATTGTAAATGGCTGAATGGCCAATCGAGCGAATTTCTGTCGGTGGAAAGCATCAAACGAGCGCCCATCATTGCCAAAATTGGTTCTTTGTTCTTTGGTATCCTCGTCTAATGCGATGATGCTTCAGGTGTTTTCCCGGCCGCCATTTGGTTTAAGGTATTCGTAGCTGCGACAGGGAAAAACAGAAATGGTCTCAATTTTCCAGGCCGGTGAGAGATTAGCTAGGGAAAAGTTTGTGCGCACATTTAAAACATGATATTTTAAACGAGATAGTAAATAGTTGGAACTTATGTAGATTTTTTGTATTTTGAATCATTGTAAACATCGTAAAAATTTAAAATGAAAAACATTATCGTCTTCATTCTATCTATACGTGACCTGCTTATTCATGAAAATAAGTCAGGACAAAGCTCATGCCACGAGGCATCCAAACCCTTATTGTACCCACCCATAGATAAGCATGCGATTATTTACTCAGACAGCTTATTTTGGAAGCTTACCACTTTTTTACTGAAAAGGTTTTGCTTAAGATTCTTACGATTGTGATTTTTCACGAGCCTTATTCTATGCCTTCTAGTTGAACGGTTGATCGTGCGAGAGAACAGGCATCGACATACTTCCCCGCCTAGGTATCAGGATTTTGAAGTTCTCTAGTAAGTCGCACAGTAGATGCCGACGCCGAAGTTAAAAGAAACTCAAAGAAATAAGTGGTTCCTCGCAGGTTTTCCTAGACAAGGCTTCAACCATTTTGCTAGCCAGGTGTTGGAACCCTCTGGAGTATTTATGTGTTTTTTGGAAGAAAATTCTCTAGGATTGCACGCACAATTCTGAATAAGGTCTGAAAATAATTGTATATAAAATATAAACACATTGAGGGTTCTAAATTTCAGAACAGATTTAAGCCTGAAGAGTTCAATTCTAGCTCGTTGCACAGCTGGGGCACATTTCGCATCCCATTTGAAGTCGGTTGTTTCGACCCACCGCACAATCCACCCTGCGGTTTGTACAAGCTCCCCGCTTTTTATACCGTAATAAACTATCAACTATTGACTATTGACTATTGACTTAACCTGAACCCTTAATCCCGCAAATAAATTTGAAGTCGCAATTTTTAGTTAATGTAATTTTTTGACTTCTGCAGAAATTAAATAGCATTCAATATATGTATTGTGGTGTTCACATCCCCAGCACTTACATACCAATACCGGTTTCTTGCAGTTTGCCGTCATTTGCTGGAGACAGTGAGATCAGTTTCAGTCAGCGTTGAAACAGTGAAAAAGCGGTAAATAAAGTTAAACTTGCATGCCACTGATATATAGGGTTCTTACAAAAAACCACAATGTTCTGTAATTGAAAAACGTGGTTCATTCCAAGAACCCCATATAGCCGTTTCATACAAGTTAAACTTTTCTAACATATATATAATTCAGAGGAATCTCCCGATCATGTTAATGACGTTTTAAATTTCTCTCGAAAGATCAATGTGATCACAGGATTCGGTAAATTTAAAATGATAAGCAAACATGTCGCAGAGACATGACAACACCGATGACAAATCACCGATGTGTGTTATGACAGATAGTATATCGTTGATAAATATCAAGAAGAGTAGTGGACCTAGAACGCTTCCTTGTATGACTTTGCTTGGAATTGGCGAAGTTCTTGAACGGTAGCCATTTATATCTACCGAAAGGTGCGACCAGTGAGAAAAGATTTGAACCAAGAAAGTAGATTTCCAGTAATACCTACAGCAGATAATTTTGCGAGGAAGAGATTATGCGGGACCCTGTCAAAGGCTTTCATAATATCAATGAATATAACTATGACTCCAAGGTTTGAATCTAGTGATTGTGTCACGTAATTTTAAAATTCTAGTTGACAAGTGACGCAAGATTTTCTGTTGAGAAATCCGTGTTGGTTTGATATGAAATAGTTTGGTGTCAAGTATGCTATGATGGCCTGTCTGACAAGCTTCTCAAATATTCTAGCTAGAAGTGGTTTGTGATTAATGGGTCGATAATTGGTAACTGTATGTAGTGATCCGGACTTATGTCGAGGAATAACAACGAAATGTTTCCATTCTAAGGGGAAAGTTCCTGATTTGATAGACGTATTAAAGAAATTGAGTAGTAAGAAGAAGAAGTCTCCAGATTCCATTTTGCATATTACCGGTACGAAACCTGTTTCATCAGGATTGTGGGAGATTGTAACTTGATTAGAAACTTTACGTATGCCAGAGGTATTGATTGTAATTGTGTCTAACGTATTGCATGAAGGGTGTATGATTACCTCTGGATAAGAGTTGTTAATATATGAAGCATTTTAAAATAAAAGAATTCTTCGCAAACAGCAAAAGGCTCAGTTACTACTGTGCAATTATTACCATGTTGATCTTATTTAATGATGTAGTTTATCTTATCTGAATTTTCCGATGCCCTAGCTTTCATTAATTTAGATAATGCTTTCTGTTTTTACTGGATTTAAGGGCTGTAGACTCATCAGAAATCAGTTTATGGTTCATAATTTGTACTAGTGTGTCAGATAGTTCATACGCGTGCAAAAGGGAAGAGATGTCATGCTTATTACGAGCATATGATGTCAAATAAGCAATGCGTTTTTCTAACTTATGAGCTTTACTCAGTTTGGTGTGTCTAGTATGTCTGGTAGTAGATTTCTGTAGTAATTCAACAAGTTTATTATGAAAGGATTTTGGAGGTTACATTAAAATTGTCAGAAAGGAAAAATTAGTCCAATCTTCGTTTCTAATGAAGTTTTTAAAGATTTTCCAATCTATGTGGTAATTATATGTGGCTTTTTAACACTAGTTATTATGCTATTGCAACTCAATTCGAAAGATATAATGTTATGATCTTTATTAATAAATGACGGCGATACGTTCAGGTTTGAAGGCTTGATATTCAAAGTAAAGACAAGGTCGATGATATTTTTGCTGCGCGTTGTGTAAAACCTAATAGTTTAGTGGTATTGGAAAAAAGAAGTAAGATTTATGTCGTAGCATTCTACCTGGTTAAGTGAAGGCATGCTAAAATCTCCTGCAATAAATTCATATCGGGAAGGGTGGACAGAGGCTTCTATGAAACAATCAGTCAAGCGTTGAAGCGATGAAGAAATAGTAGCTGATGGATAGTAGATGCATCCAAGTAAGAGATCAATGGCCGGTAGTGCCAGCCAGATAGAATCTTCGATATGACCAAAGACGGATGAAATGATGATGCTAGCTTGGAGGTTAGAGTGAACATGATCAAGACATCCTCCTCCACGTTTTGAAACGCGGTCTTTTCTAAAAATGTGATAGTTTGGAATCAGAAGTTCACAGTCTGATTGTTCCATTTTTGTTCAAGATTCAGTTATAAGAATAATATAAGCGGGATTGGAAAGAAGATATGAACGTAAAGCCAATATCTTGTTAGTTATGGATCGAGCATTGATAAGAATAAATCGAAGAGATGAGGGGCTAAGATCAGGAAATGGCTTATTATGTATTTGATTATTATGTGGAGCATGTTGGTTTAGGTTAAAAGCCTTTGTGAAGGGATTTGAAAGTTTCTCATACTAGAAAATGGGAACATAGTAGAGTGAGTGTTGAATGAGTTAAAATATGGAAAATTGTTTAAACGGTATTTGGAGAATAAGTTGTTTATATTTGTGACTACTCATCCGTGCCAAGCCCATCGAACTATTCACAAAGTTGATCACGACGGTCCATAATGGAAGCACCGGACTCGAGTTTCGCTCTCATTTGAGCTCATCAGCAGTGCATATCCACCGCTTCGGGGGCGGGATTCGAACCCCCGACCATCACCATTGTAGTCCCATGCCTTAACTACTTGGGCTACCATCCACCATTTGACCAATCGCAATTAAGCGTTTATGAACTGTTCTCCAGACTGGCACATTTGAGTAGCTTTGTTTGCCCGACCAGTTCAGAAGGAGCCAGCAATATCTATTGTGGTCGCCCAACCGAACAGATCTCCGTGTCAGGTCTTCCCATCAGATACAGTGTAAGCTAACACCGATTAGATCTGACGGGCATTGTTGTTTAAGCGGTAGTTGGAGAATAAGTTGTTTATATTTGTGACTACTCATCCGTGCCAAGCCCATCAAACTATTCACAAAGTTGATCACGACGGTCCATAATGGAAGCACTGGACTCGAGTTTCGCTCTCATTTGAGCTCATCAGCAGTGCATATCCACCGCTTCGGGGGCGGGATTCAAACCAAAATTTGAAAATTGTGTCGGGGGACTAGCTAATATGGTTAAAAAGTGCTGTGATGGGTTGTAATAATTCAAAAATGGGCTCGGGTATTGTGGAATTGGTCGATGGAATTGCCATGCCAAGTTTGGATCTAATGGATACAGCATTATACGACGATTAAAGTTTCGAGTATTTCTATTGTCAAAAGTTGGAGAATTCCTGAAAGGAGGTGGTGCACGCAATAACACACTAGTTTGTCGAAACTTGGGCAAGATGGTTCTTTTCCTTAAGTGAGGGGATGTAATAATTCTAGTTGGAATTTTAGGTGAAATAATAGGTTGTGTTGAATTATTCACAGGAGAATGTGAAGTTGGAGGCGCATTCAACTCTTGTGGCACCTCATCCAATTCCATCGTTTTTTCCATTGTTGGAAGATTCGGTGGAATATGAGGTAGTAACGGTACGCTTATGGAACCTAGTTCTAAGTTGCATTGGCGTTAGATGAGGTTAAAAAATACATTTTTAAATCTAGGAATCGATTTCAAAACATCCTTATTGGCTAAAATGTGTGATGCCAGGCATTTGTCGCTGAATTCTAATAGGATTGGGCAAGACCTCGAAGGCTCAAATTTCCACAAGCGTTTTAGCGAAGCGCAGTCCAATGGGAAGCCATAAGATGAGCAGATAGTAGTTTTTAAATCTTGTAAAGGATATCTGTCGTCTATATTAAACAGTATAACATTTTTAGATCTCAAGTCTCTTTGACAAATTTCAGTACCAATTGATTCAACGAACTTGTTGGTTCGTTGAAGTTTATCCCTGTCGATATTTGAATTATCATCCAGGAGGATAGTCGATGGTTGTAAAGTCTTGCAAAACTGTGTAACAAAAGAGTTGTTCTTTTGAATTTCATTTAATTCGGATTCTCACTTCCGTAATTTATTCAAATTGACGGAAGTGTTATGATCTAAGTATACGGAACATTTGTTGGTCTTGTGGATTTTACGTAAATTAATTCGCTTCGAGATGGGTGTTTTAGTGTACAAATTTCGAATAGTATAAATAAAATAATAGTCAAAAGAGTGAGAGATAAAAATAAACGTTTTCGTAATTATGAAATATTTGGCAATCACGTACTGTTTTCAAACCAAGCGCGACGTTGAATAATAGGTAGGTACGCATTCCGCAACAAGTTCTCGATATCAGTATCGCATTCGAGTGTTGGCTTGAGCAAGCGAGGTTGACCAATATGAGCTAAAGTTGAGTGGCGAGTTATACGAGTCAGTTTTTCTGCGATTACATGTTTAATTCGTATTGAATGGCAAAGTTGAGTCCATTACTCGACGTTTCTGTTAGCTATCAAACAGGCTTTCTTGGGACTCGCTAACGTTCGTACATATCACGCTCAGAGCGTATAATAAGATCTTTTTGCGTATCAGAAAGTCCGATTTTTTTCGAATTTAAAGCCTTTGAGGATTGACGTTGGGAGACGAGTAAAGCAGTTTCGAAGTGTACAGCTGAGGTCTACCATAACAGCATATCTCTGAAAGACTTTCCTACATCCGTGGTCGTTTTAACTGATTTCAAAACGGAACTAACCATGCTTTTTTTGGCACACCAATAGACTTAGTCTCAGATTCCTTCGATGGTGGCTCCGAAATAATTGTATTGATGTGATTGTTTACATCAGTGATCACTCGAGTGCTCACGTGATTAGTCAATATTTCCTCCACACGTCGAAGGCTCAACTCGAAACTAGTAATTCCATTTTCTAATTTTGTTTTGAAGGCATCGACACCGCGCGAGGATTTAGTTCTTCAACAAATACAGACATAGCAAGCGCCTGGAACCTTTTTCCATTTTTATTAATGCTATCAAATCAGGGGCTAAATTACGATCACATTTATCATGGATTTTACTCATAAACAGAAAACACGTTATGACTTTACGCACCATGGGAGTCACCGGTTGTTCACATGCTTTGCACGTGACCTCGTGACAAGTTTGCATGTCAAGATTCGTCATATCAGCTGGGCCGGCCCTGACCATTGTTGCGTTCGCACTGAGGTCAAGTTGATTCAGTGTCGCTGTCACAGCATGATCGATCGATTTTTTGTCTGTATGTTGAATCTCGTGATGCGGTCAATCATGTTATTAGCCTGAATTTTGCTGTTCGGACGAGTGGTGAGCGTTTCGTCGACAGGTCGATGTGGCTGCTTTGGAACTCGTGATTTCGTCATTTAGCAAATAATCCACTATAACTCGTTAACCGCATGTAGTAGAAAACAAAAGCAAGTATCAAAATGCGTAGCTGGACGCGATCTTTGCAATGATAGCAAAACCTTTAGAGTAGGTAGCGATGGGAAAGTTTTGCATGCGTGAGCAAACTGAGATTTCTACGCCGTTGAGGAATCTTTGGAGATAATCGGTTGACCAGAGCAAAACGAATAAATTCCGATAGATATGATAGAAAGTAGCTCAGAATTCTTTGAATAAGATAAATCCGAGCAGATTCTGTGACTATATGACCAGAAGTGTCTGAGCAAAAAATGCGTCCGCACAGTAGTTGTTTTCCTTAACTTGTTAAGCTTTAGGCTTTAATTATACACAAAATCATATATCCTTTCACCAAAAATTGTCTAGAAATTAGGAGAACAAACCTTATATAACAATGCCGTACAAGCACACGTTGTTTTCCATTATTTCACTGCTTCAAGCGCATCCGGATCCTGATCGTACCATCCCTGTCTGAGAAATAAAAAAGCACAAAAACGAGTCTCGATGTTGGATTTTATTGCATGTAAATTAACATTTTCTCATGATCACGGGTTTAAGAAACGTGTTTGTATTGTTTTTTGCATTGTCTCCTTAATATATGCCCTTTCACAGTGCTGGTGAAGTGAAACCCTAACTCACTCTCTAGTATCAATATCAAAGAGCGATAGTCAACCAAGTCAGAACGAATACTCAGATTCTTTTTTACATGTGCTTAAAAACATACGCACAACTTTTGAAAAGTAATTGCTGTGCACCAATGTAGTGCACGACGGTCAATAAATGTCCTAATCTTGACGCAGGTTGAGTCTTTCATACGATATTCAAGGTCACGTGAAGAAATTGATCGCAGCAATATCACCGACCTACTCCGTGCTTCAAGCATATGCCCTACTAATAAGCAGAATTGAGTACTTCGGGTGAGAAAACGGATAGGTCCCCCAAACATCACATCTAGTAAATCGCCAAGGTCGATTGCAATCGAATTTGCAAAGCAGTGCGAATAATCTCTTCCAAAATCTGAGAAACTTCGACTCGTTGAATGTAAGTGCTTAAGCAAACTCACACTTCGCCCCACATTAAAGCTAAAAGCCTAATAAGAGCTAGAAAGTCGAAGTTAGGTGTAAATCGTAGCTCACTGTATTCTCTCCCAAAGCGAAAATCTGTGAATGTTAGTGATGTAACTATGACCTTAGCTCAATTAAAACTGTACTATAACGTTGAAGAGAACCATCGTCGCACTACATCCTTTAGAGATGGAATCGTAGTTGAGCTGTAGTGACTTGGACCACGAAGATTATTCAGGATGCCAAAAACTGTCATCCGTTTTGAAAACGAATGCTCTATCTTTCGATAAAATAAAGAGTTTAAGAATCGCTTAGCAGCCTCAACCACTGCGCCCAAAGTCAAACATCTCTTAAGTTGCCATAACACTGGGATTCTTGGCCCGTGTGATAATGTTCTTCTGTTCTATACAACCACTTTAAGCATTAGAAATAAATGAGCTGAATTCCAATGTGGAGTTGACGACGCCCACTATAAAATTGTGGGTAACACGGAATCATGGTTGTCTCATGAGTACGATTTACCGGCTGCAATAGCGACAAATTTAGCGCCGTAGGAAGGGATCGACCTATTGGTAAGCAGGCAGAACAGCACTGCTCTTCAGTGATCATGTTATTACTTTTCAAAAGAAGTATTAATCTCTCTTCGACATACTCGAAAATAATAGCTCCTCTGATCATGCATAGATGCAAGCGTATAGTGGTAGCTGCGTCTACCGTAATCCTAACACTAATCTGGAGCAAGATGCTTGGGACTTAGGCACGTTGCGAGAAATCGCCCAATACTGCAGTTTTCAAGGTTCGCGCTGCAAAATTATTTTTGAAACTAGACTCGCACAAGTTTTCAATAGTCATCGGAGAAGATATGAACGCTACGTTAAATCTTGAGGGTCAACAGGAAGCTTAGTAGGTACCTTGAGAAGACACTATGGCTCTACCTTCAATGCAAAGATAGAAAAAACTCACTACTTTTCGTTATATTTTTAAAGCGTGCAACCTCGAGATGATAACCTGCAGTCTCTAAGTCATCACTTCAGTGCTCACTCACTGAACGCCCCATCAACAGTGAGCTTACATTTGAGGTACAGATGTTGAGCAGATATTAGCCAGTCTAGCTTAAAACAAATCGGTATGGCGTTATAGTAACAATCCACAAATGATCAGTCTCTTATCTCCTGGATTAGCTGTGCCGATCAATGAACTTCTAAAAACATCCCTCAGATAGATCAGTTTTCCTTTTGACTGGAGAACAAATGTTTTAGTGCCTATCCGTAAGAGAGGAGCTACTTTGCAGTGAAAAAATATAGCCAGATTAGCCTCACTAGTGTATTATGTAAGGTCATGCAAAGGATGATCCGCGACGAAATGTGTGGATACATAACCAAACATTTTAAACTGAACGTCGAAAAACGCGATTTCCTACAACGTAGGTTATGTCTGACTAACTTTTTGTGCCTTCTAAACGAGATTACTAAGAGGATCAATGATAATATTGCGGTAGAAGTCTTTTATCTTGATATTAGTAAGGCTTTTGTTTTAATCAACCACAGTCGCTTGCTTCTTGAAGTTTCAACAATAGGAATATCAGGCATTTACTGGGGTTGATCTGTATATATCTCAATGACCGTTTCTTCACGGTCATGGTAGATAACACATACACCGCATATGTGCATACAACGAGTGGAGTTCGGCCGGGCTTAGTCTTGGTGCCGTTGCTGTTACTCATCTTCATCGTTGATCTAGCAAACCCACTGGGCTGACCACGTTAAATGTTTTGTGATGACGTAATGCTTGTCGGTATGTCGGGTGACTCCGATCTGATAAATGACGTAGGAGCTGTGACGAAATGGTCGGTTAAGTGGGAATTTCATTTTAACCTAGAGAAAAGACACTTGCTCGCTACAATCGCGTCCCACACTGAGTTCCGTAGGGTAAAGTCTACTAAGAACTTAGGGATGAAATTAATAATATATATTCTTGGACATCCAAGGCACGCAATACATGATCAGTTTATCAAAATTGGAACAGCAAAAGAAAATATAACGGTGCAAATGACCGAAGTCAGCGGGATTTTCAAAAAACGTTTTCCGTCCAATAGTGGGAACGAATATACAGTAATACTAATAATACTAATACTATATTCTTGGTAAACCAAGGCATGCAAAACATAAACAGGTTATCAATGTGTACAAAATAAATAAATTGTGAAATGACCTTATCAAGCGGAATTTTTGAACATTTTTCCGATAAATAAAGGATGGTAAATTTACAAGGGTAAGAAAGTTAATTTTTTCGCGCAATGTCACACGGTAATGGAGCTTCATCGAGATTACATCGGAGTAATCAAATGAAGAGGATGCGATTTATTCTGGAGCAGAGATTGAAAAAAAGAAATCAACAGAAAAATTTATGAAGGAATGTTGGTGGGTGTGATTGAAGAAAGTACATAAACAATCCGAAGTTGGATCGAAAAAAAAGAAAATGGAGGGGATGAGGAGAGATTGTGGTTTAAATTGCATGAGGTTTGGGCCGGTTGTACGATCCAGAAAAGTCAAAGAATTGTCGAATAAGGGAAACCAAAACTGTTCGCCAGTATGGATTTTGGTTCATGTAGAAGAATCAGTCTTACGCGGAAGAAGCAAGGACCAGTATCGGAGTTGGTTTCGGAGTCGGAGACACTGGAACACAAATGAAAATATTCTCTTCACCATCATGGTGAGAGGTTATCATTTTGAAATAGTACATTTATTATAAACGATAAAAAGATCACAAAAAAAACAATATTTTTTGCATTTTCAGCGTTGTTTTTTTTCTTTTTTTGGTTTTATAATAAATACGTTATGGTAAAACATGTTTTTGGGCATAAATGGGTTTATTGTAAGCAGATAATGGTTGAGGATATGGTCATATGGTAAAAATGATCACAAAACGAACGGTTACAGTGGTTTGTAACAACATATTTAAGGTCCGGCAACCTGACGCTTGAATGGCCAGTTTTCCAGAGAATACTATAAGACCTCATGATATACTAATATGTAGAGAAAGATGTGGAATTACAAACCTGGGATCCAATGAGAGTATAGAATATCTAGAGAAGAGTTTAGCTTAAGGATTTGGGATAGTGAGTGAACGGTGAGGGTTCCTACAAGCGTTTTTAATTTTCCTGTAGATGTGCACATACGGAAATGAAGGGGAAGGGAATTCCAAAGTTGTGCATATCTAACTAAGAAGAAGTTACATCTAACTTTAGTGCGAGACATAGGGATATTCAACAGCCTTGTTCGATTGCGCAGATCATATCGGATATAATCGTGAAAGCGCATGCCAGACTGAAGCTTAATTCGTTGCTGGGTAATGATTCGGAAGAAAAGAAGCAGATTCAGATGAATTCTGCGTAGCCATAGTGGTTCGACATTCAGCAAATTACACCTTTCAAGATAAGGCAAGGGGTTTGAATAGCCCAAAGTTATTTTGCTGGAAGTACGTTGAAGTCTCTCTAAGAGAAAACAATCACGCCTACCCATGTGAGAATAGATGATATTACAATAATCGAGAATTGGTAGGACCTTCATCTTATACAATGCTATTTTACTCTCACGTAAGAGGAATTCATGGTTAATTTGGCTACAGTTTTTTCTTCTCTCGCAATGAGGTGTCTAGCTTGTTCATTAAAATTGAGAGAAGAGGAGTGTCGAGTGTGTACAAATCCATTTTTACTTAACAATTTTTCTGGTAAAAAAACTATTGTACCGTTTTTGATAAGTTCGGTTCAATTTGTTCTGACAATATCGTTTCGCTAAAACGATCGATAGTACTATAGATTTATCGATTCCCTGTTAACGTTATTACTCACATTTCATCGATTTTTTGTTCCATAACTTAGTGAACACAATTCCTATGTTGAATACAATTTTGTACATAATCAACTCATCACTTAACACAAAACACTTCTGTTGTGTGCGTTACCTGCTTTCTTGGTCGATCTGGGCTTTGGGAATTTCGTCTCGGGAACGTAACATTTCGAGTAGAAATATTGAAGTCATTACAAGAGCAAGGAATTATCAAAGGAAGATTGCGGATTATATGTACGTGGATCGAAAGAACTGTTCGTAAGTCAGATCACTTATTTTTGTACTGCGTGTTTTGTATACTAGCTCTACTGGTCCACTACATATATTTGGTGAGTCCGAGTTTCTTTCGCACATTCTCCCCATATTTTGATATTTTTAGTCTGTAATTATTTGCAATGACTTCTAATATCTTCAGCAACACAGACCACCGCTCTGATATTTTCAATTTTACCCTTCCACCTTTCGGTACGCATAATCTTCGTCTATAGTTCGCTCAAGCTGAAGCAATTTTCGAATTTAGACGCATTACTAAACAGGAAAGTATGTACAACTTTGTTGTTGCACACTTACCCACCGAGGCCGCTAGAGAGGTCGCCGATATTATTTATGATAAACCAAATTCCGACCCGTATAACACACTTGAAAATGCGTTGATCAACAGAATATTGGCATCAGATGAGCAAAATGTGCGTACATTGTTAGCAGGAGTAAAGATTGGTGACAAAAGCCATTCTCAGCTCTCACGATATATGATGCACCTTCAAGGGAAACAACCCCTGAATGTGTCTGTTTCACGTAAACTATGGTTTCAAAACTTACCTGTAGATTTGAGAAAATCTCTTTCGGTTCTTGAGAAAGATATTCCTCTTCAGAAGCTAGCAGAAACCGCAGACCAAGTTCATTCAGTGTACAGAGCCAAGTCACCATCTACCATACAAGAAATCACATTAAAGCCCCTGGTGGAGACTGAAGTACAAAAGCTTAAGCAACAAGTCGCTGAATTAACCTCATAGATTTCAGCCCAAACAAAGATGTTCAACGATCGGCCATCAAGATTTAGCCGCAGTCGAACGCGCACTTCAAACAGAAGTTCAACCCGAGTCCGCTATAAACACGAGCACAGTCTATGTCATTATCACCGCCGATTCGGCTCTAAGGCTAGAAAGTGCTTGCCATTCTGTAAACTTTACAAACCAGGGAAACTTCAACGCCAGGCAGTAACCGCGACGACTTTACCTGTCAACAAAATTAGTCGCCTATTTTATGTCACTGATTGTTCGAATAAATTGCGTTTTCTCATTGATACGGGTGCTGAGATAAGTGTAATCCCGTTCACACCACAGGAACGCAAGAAAAAACTCATTGACATTACAGGCGGTAAACGGTACGCAGATCACCACGTTCGGCCAACGTTCACTAACTTTAAACCTAGGCCTCAGACGTTACATCCGTTTGATCTTTACCGTTGCAGACGTACGAAGCGCTATATTGGGTGCAGATTTCCTTGCACACTTCAACTTGTCCGTCGATTTGAAGTCCCGTAAACTTATCGACAACCTGACAGAGTTAAAAACCCTAGGGAAACCATGCCGTTCTGCGATACAGTCTAATCACGTACCGTATTCAAGCGTACCGTATTCTTTATCGATGATCTGGCATCGCAGTTGTCATGTCCCTGCTACATGTTTGCTGATTATGTCAAATTCACCGGATCCAGTGATCACGGTGATTTGTTCAGATATATTGAAAAGGTTATTAAATGGTTGCATGATTGGGATCTTTCTCTGAACTATAGTTAATGTCATCTGTTGTCTGCAGCAGTTGAAAAAATTGCAGTAACTGCGAATATCGATAGGATCGAATTTCAATCTATTCAGAGGGTTAAGGCTTTGGGTTCAGTAGTAACAACGGATTTCAAATGGGCTGCGCAGTGTGCCTCAGCTGCACAACGAGCTATAGGAGAACTTTTTAGGCTAAAATCCGTTCTGAAATGTAAAACGCCGGAAGTGTTTATCCCTTCATATACGGCGATTGTCAGGCCGGATTTAGAATACTGCGTGCAAGCCTGGAGCCCTTTATTTCAAAAAGACATATTACTACTAGAGAGCGTCTAACGCCTGACTAACAAAAAAGTTGAAGGTATGTTTGTTACACCCTAAGAAGACGTCTCACTTCTTTAGGTCTCTTCTCCCTTCGGCGTCGGCGTCTACGGGGTGAGCTCATAGAAACATTCAAAATCCTGAAAGTCTTAGGCGACGAGGGTTGTCAAATCCTGCTTTCTCGAGCGATCAACCCTTCAACAAGAGGACATACATTAAAGCTCGCGGCAAAACAGCCTTCTGAATCGTAGGCAACAATTTTTCAGTAAAATAGTGGTAAGCTTTTGGGACAAGCTGCCTAGGAACGAATCGCTTGCACATCAATAGTTGCATTCAAAAGGGGTTTAGATACCTTGTGGCATGAGCTGTTCCCGGAATTTTTTCGTGAATATACAGGTCGTCCGTCGACAGGATTGTCCATTTTTGTGTTTATTTTGAATTTATATGGTCCTTACCACGATTTTTAAAAAATCCTGTCGTATAATGCTTCATTTTAAATGTCATGTTTTAAATGTACTCACCAATTTTCCTTAGCTAACCTCTCACCGGCTTGGTGAAGAGAAACCCTTTCCGTTTATCTCAGTCGCAGCTACAAATTCTGGGACTGAAGGACGGCTTGGAAAACATCGGACGTACCATAGCATACGACGAGCATACCAGAGAAAAATGAACTAACATTGGCAGTGGTGGGCCATCTTTTGAAGGTTTCCACAGACAAAAATTCTGGACGCTCGATTTGCTTATCAGCCATTTACAGTCATGTGCCAACTGAACTGAACTAACCCATTGGCGTCGCGATCGTCGAGGATATTCAAATCACAATAAGAAAAAACGCTTCAGCAGTGGTGGTTGCTTCACTGCAGCTTTCCACCGAATAAAATTCTGGACGCTCGATTGGCTCGTTAGCCACCTACTGTCCTGTGCAGCCCAGCAGGAGATTACACATCGGATTAAGACGCTAGACAGGTTGTTTCAATCAGATACCAGCGTAGTCATTTTAGGTGATTTCAACCTGCAAGACATAAATTGGGCCGTCCCTGTAGGTTTAGTCACCAAGCAATCCGAAATGTTTCTCGAATGGCTCCATGATCATGCGCTGCATCAGCATGTGAATGATCCTACGAGGTTTCGTGATGGATGTACTCCATCCACTCTGGACCTGGTATTGTCGTCCCAGCCCGAAGCCGTTAGATTTTCGAAATACCTACCACCGCTCGGCAAAAGCGATCACGTAATGATAAGCTTCGAAGCGGTACTGCGGTTTCACAAACCTACTGCTCGCCATACACGAAATTTTTGGCTTGTAGGCTGGGATTTTCTTCTACAGACTTCAAAATCTTTCTTTCAGTTCTCTAAAGATTTTAATGTAAGTGAAAACTGGGATAGAATTTGTAAGTATCTTATGGAGTTACAAGACAAGCACGCTCCGCTGCAAGTCGTTTAAAAGCATCATAGGCCGCCCTGGTGGACTCCTAAAGTTCGTCGGTCTACCCGTAAACAGGATCCTTTATGGCGGCAATATAAGCTCTACCTCACTTCTGGTTCTTGGATCCGATACAAAACCGCTCGGAACGCTTGTGTTAAAATACAGCGTTTGCTCAAACAGGAGTTTGCGTTATCCTTAGCTAGGGATGTTAAATCCAATCCCGAAAGATTTTATAGCTACGCTCAATCGAAAGAAAAAACAGGGGAAATTTGGAGATTTCAATCTGGAGGACGGAATATTAGCTGATACCGACCTGTCTGAGGCGACTGCCTTCTCTAGGTTCTTCAGTGTCGTTCAGATACGTGATAAGTTTTTAAATGCTCCGTCTAGCTCATTTAATCTAGTACCTGATGCTCATGCACTAGTTGAGTTGTCCTTCATGGAATCCGAGGTGTATGAATCACTTATCCATGTTCGCGTCAACAAAGCTGAGGAACCAGATGGTATCCATTCGATTATGCTAAAGAATCTTGCCCCAGTGCTTACGGAACCCTTATGCAAGCTCTTCAATTCATGCTTCAACATGGGAGCGGTTCCTAGTGAGAGGAAAGATGCTATAATCGTGCCAATACACAAGGGTGGTTGCAGCACAACTGTTGGGAACTATAGACCTGTCAGCCTTACTAGTATCGTCTCGAAAGTAATGGAAAAACTGCTGCGTGACAATATCTGACAGCATCTATGTCGGCATTCTATGCTGAGTGTAACTCAGCATGGATTTCTTAAAAGTAGATCCTGCCCGACTAACCTTCTTATTTTTCTCAATACAACCACTAAAAGGATAGATGAAGGGAAGCTTGTCGAATCCCTCTACCAAGACTTCAGCAAGGCATTTGATTCCGTAAATCACCGCCTTCTAGAGATTAAACTAGCAGCAAAAGGCATACAGGGTAGTCTACTTGTTTGGATAAAGGCCTTCCTAACAGGTAGGACATTCCGAGTTAGGGTAGGATCTACGTTGTCGAATCAAACTGACGTGATCAGTGGTGTACCCCAAGGGTCGGTACTTGGTCCTCTTCTATTCCTGATTTTCATCGATGACTTGTCCTCTGCATTGATGTGCTCATGATTCATTTTCGCGATTGATGTGAATTTCATCAGGTGAACGGATGAAGATACCTTGATGCACGACCTTGAACGGGTCATAAACTGGTCATACCAGTGTGACCTCCCACTGAACCTTAATAAGAGCCAACTCTTGTCCACATTGGTTGATAAGATTTCAGTTCAGGTGTCGGGCAATTCTCTCACTGTTAGCGCACACAGCGTGTTAAGGATTTAGGAGTACTAGTTAGGACTGACTTCAAATGGGAGGACCAATGCGCCGCTGCAGCTCAACGTGCTCGCGAAGTTCTCGTTCAGCTGAGATCCGTGTTATCCAGCAGAAAACCAGATGTATTCCTGCCCCTTTACAAGTCAGTAGTTCGACCGCATTTAGAATATTGTGTCTAGGCGTGGTGCCCTTACTACAAGAAGGATATCGTTCAACTCGTAAGCGTACAGCGTCTGGCAACTCGCATGATTGAGGGTCAGCGAGGGAAAACTTTCGCTGCACGCCTGAAGTCCCTAGATCTTTTCTCACTTACGCGCCTTCGTTTGAGAAGTGACTGAATTGAAACCTTCAAGATCTTAAAGGGGTTAAGTGGGGTTATCATGAACGACTTCTTTGCCTTAAGTCCCGAGCTGGGCATCCGCGGACATTCACTCAAATTTGCTAAGGAACGATCTAGACTAGACTCCCGAGAAATCATTTTCAGCCTCAGGGTGGTAAATTTCTGGAACCAGCTTCCAGAAAAACTTATATCCCGCAGTTCTGTCGCAAGTTTAAGCAGGGTTTGGACCGCATCTGCGGTAAGCTTTTTCCTGAATTCTCCCGCTAATTTTTATGCAAGATTAGGTAGTTCACCATTTTTAACGTTGTTTGGTAAGTAAGTGAATGCTAAAGTTCTGTTTGTTTAATGCAC
>JACCGJ010006125.1:0-22549 GCA_013407085.1 Atriophallophorus winterbourni
TTCTAATTAGAGTCGAAAACTTTGTCCAATCAACATAGAGACGACCATTAGCTTTGCTGATGGAGGTCCGATTCTCACAAAGATGAAGTTGACACGTGACCATGTTATGGTTATGCAGTCAGTGCATAGCTATGTATGCCAACAATGGGTTATGTATATCTTGAATTGCGTTGGTGACATTCAATAGTATCTGGGATGTGCACAACACAGACACACATCGCAACCAATATCTTTATAAACATTTTTCTTGCAGTCAGATTAGGGGCAAAGAGAAGAATTTTTATCATTTTGAACATTTATTTGCTGAACTCAAAAGATGAATGCAGTTTGAAAATTTGAGCAGAGTGTAAACAATATTCAGTTCAGAGGGCACCTTTAGTAGTCGAGTTGAAACATGGGCTTGACGAACGAAAAATTGGATCCGGTTGTTTCTAATACTACGGAACATTAAAGATTCTAGCATACGTTGCTTACACACTTCTCTATATGACTTATTCGAGCTATTTTCAACGATTGATTTTGCAAACGGACGTTGTAATTTTTCTAATACGCTGAAATTGGTTTTGAAACCTCATATCAAGAGCAAAACAGAATTTTTGTGTGATCAATCAAGCATTTCTTTTATCTTAATGTAGACTAACTTAAAATCAGAATGAAATATGTGTCTCTGAAATATCGCCAAATCTTAAATAGACAGGCGTCGCGATTCTGTATCAAAAGATCAGCGGGAATGTTTGTGTTTATTGCACAATTATGACGGAGTCATCAGTGGTATTTTGAGCACTGATTTCACTTTCTGTAAAACACCAGTAAAATTGGTCATATGGAATCAAACTGGTTATTATAATGACCGGTAGGGCAGTATAGCGCGTTTAGTATCGCCCATGCTAAACAAGATAAGTCAAAAAAGTTCTTACTGCTTAAACTGTTTGGGAGAAAACGTGAGCAAACATTTCACAATAATACGACGTAAACATTTCGCGAAAAAATAACGCCGATTTAAATTATGAAAATTGACTAACCGAATAAATACACGAAGGATGCCTGTATATAAGGCATATCAATTTGTAGTACGTCTGGCTAACCAATTTCTGGTACACGACGGATTCGGTAGCCAAAACGTTTTCAACGTGTTCATGTAGCACGCATGAACTCAAGATGCATCAAGTTCGTTGTTTTGAGGTCCAGAAAAACACAGTTGTTACACCTGATAATTATGGCGTGTGTGAAACTAAACCTTTTCCTCTACGCTCGCTCGTTTACTTAAATAGAGCCAAACACGACCCCTTTATGCTAAATCCTGATATACAACAACTTTTATTTTATAATCCAAATGTGCCTAACTTTACTTATGAACCATACCATATCAATTTGTAGTACACAAAAATTCGTGTTTTACGTCGGGCTCACCAATTTGTGGTACACGACGGATTCAGTAACCAGAACGTGCTCAACGTGTTCATGTAGCACGCGTGAACTTAAGGTGTATTAATTCCATTGTTTTGAGGTCCAGAAAAACACAATTGTTACACATGATAATTATGGTTTGTGTGAAACAAAACCATTTCCTCTACGCTCGCTCTTTACTTAAATAAGGACAAACACGACCCGTTATACTAAATCCTGCTACATACAGAGAGGCAGTAATAAGACAACCTTAACGACAACTTATGAAGACAATTGATTATATAAGAATCTCATCTATTCTCGATAACCATATTGAAACCTCCTCTTGTTTCCTAACCAATAACCGCCAACCCCATAAGCAAAAGTATCATCATCACTAGCTCATACTATATATTTTTGTAATATTCAACCTTATTATAATTCAGCACTTATTACACATATCTCCACAATGTTAATCATTATATACATCAACTTTTATTTTATAATCCAAACGTGTCTCACTACACTTATGAACCATAGTTTTATCCAAATACAACATTTTAGAATCATATTATCTGAAATTTAATCCCAAAAATATTCTTATGCGCTCAACACAGATCCTGTAACTTAAGACATCTGTGTTGTTCGTTTCCATGTTAGCAATGATAGATCAATTTTACCTGAAATGCATATACTAAAATCTTACCTCTATTTTAAGTATTATAACCAAATCCTGGACTTGCGATGATCAATATGACTTAAAACTCATGGTACCTGACGATAGATATTTAGGAAGATCTGCACTCTAAAAGGAAGCGGCGGTTGCCTTGTTTGAAGCTGATAGCATAACATCTTCGAATTTAACCGAACTTAAAGATTGAATGTAGAATGAACTACCTAAGCTGGCTCTTTTAGTAGGTTGCATCTACTACGCACCAGCTTCAACTTCATCTATTCTAGATACATTATCGGAGCTTCTTTACTTCCTGCAGGCCATAAAATTATAGCGGGTGACTTAAATATGTCTAATTTAAACTGGCACAAACACAGTAAATTTGGCTCTAATACACATTTTATGAAAACGCTTGACTTAGTGAGTTATAAACAATTTATTGATTGACCGAGTAAAAAGGGCAACCTTCTTGATTTAGTCTTTACTTTGAATATAGAACCAACTAGATTGCTAATATTGCGTTCTTTCTTTAATGGGGATGACAAAGTTTTATCATTCCATCAACCATGCACTTACAACCCCACGAATGAGGTCAGGACACTTTACCGTTATATAGACTGGAACCTGCTTTCAACTCTCATAGGGATAGAAGACTGGTCCCAATTCTTCCTGTTTAATAATTATACTAGTATATCTTCTACATTACGTCTGAAAATTATTGAATTTTTGACAAAGCTAGTAATCCTAAAATGCGCATAACACAAAATAGGCTATGAAAAATGAAAAGAAAAAAATCATGGGCTGCAGTCGAACTAAACACTAATCATATCTTCGCATGTTCACGTTCCAATGAAATTTTGAATCACCAGGATCTTATTCTAGAATCATCAGAAAATAGATGACTGATCTGTTGTCATAAGTTAAGATCATTTAGCACATTATTTAAATCGTGATCAACAAAATCAATGAGCAACGTAGATTAAATAAATAAATAAATATATTTTATTCTTTCAATCTGACGCACGTTGACCACGATCAATAATTTCCAAAACGTTTGTACAATCAGATTATAGTATGTACATTTGCAAAAACAATTTTCAAGGTCATTTCTGCAGCGGAATTTAACGTTCAATAAATATAAAATTAACAGTGGAGTGTAATTTTGGGAGATTCCGGCAACACATCATAAAGTTACCAGTATTTACAAGTTGCTTTCAGATAATCTGTACGTGATTGGATCTAGTACAAAAACATTGGCATTGCGAGGAAAAGTCAATGAATGATCCCGACAGCAATGATGTTTAACGGATTAGGTCATCGAGGATGCGTGAAAAATCTCTGTTGTTGAAGTTCCGAAACTTTTCTATTTTGATTGTTTGAGATAGATTGATCTTTCCTGAATAATAAGCGTTTTCCTGTCCGCTAGGCGAAAATAATGTATCACACTAAGTTGAGTTCTCGTGGGGGCCAGTTTCATTTGAGTGCGGATTGAGAATTATGCTGTGAAGTAAATACTCGAAAGTGAGAGAATGTTGTTTCCAACGTTATTTATTTAATATCAATACCCAGAATCGAAATTCAAATTCATCAGAAATAAGAATAACAGACCCAAATACATTCTGTGAAGTTTTCCTTATATATTTTAATACTAAATACAATACTTCTGTCTATGAAGCTATCACTGGAAAAGTTCGGACACCCAGTGTATTATAAACTATATGCATAAATTTGAATGACATTGAAGAAGTCACCAAGCATACTAAGTTGAGCCTGAATCCAGACATAAGAAGCATATCACCGGTCATTTAAAAATGGGTTTTGATGATTTGAAACTTCTTCTACTGAACATATCCAACACTTCAATAAAATATGGAGTCTTCTTCTTAGACCGAAACCCTCCGTTCTTACCCCTAGACATAGATGCGGCTCGAAGCACACGGTATCAAATTCTCGCCTGCCAGCAATTCTACTTAGAATTCTTAAAAATATTAAAAACAAATGGGAAATTACATATCTTTAAGTTTTTTCTCTATGGCTCAAAACGGCTTCGTGAATAGATCTTGCGTTACATGGCAGCTTGGAAACTTTGACTTTATTACTAATTCAATTGAGGAACATTCGACAGACGCATTTTCTTTCTAGACATAACTGAAGCCTTTGATACTGTTCCTCATAAGTTATTATTATCTAAACTAGAATCATATGACATCACTGATAACCTTCTTTCCTGGATAACTTGGAATTCCAAGGCATGCTAAGCATGATCGATAATTATCGATGTTGTTTGTATACATGAAGCATTAAAAATGTAAAATAATTATTAACATTTTCAAGGTCATACGTGATGGGAATTTTTCGTTCCTTAAAATGGTTAAGGTAAATGATAATCAATCAGTTTTACAGAAAAGCAATATATGAACCGTTATTGTATGAAAACAAAATCGGGTGAAGGGAAAAATGACACGAAGAATATTAAAGAACGATGGACCGTAATATCGAAGATGTGAGGAATCTCGAAGTGTCATAATCTTGAAAAATGTTCAGTTGGAACACATTGTTATTGTCGAAATATATGTTTTGTATGAAGAATGTCTTTTTGTAGGTATTCGTAGAATATTCGGTGTCGCAGTGTTGCTTCGTTTGTGAGCCGCAATTCTTCAAATGGATGTTAATAAGTAATCTGGAAAATAAATACTAAGGGACTGAGTGAATGTTCATTATGAAAGTTGAAAAACTGATATCACTGTTAATATCAGGCAATGCCATGATTGTATAGTTCATCTAATGAGACATCTAGGTTGAGAAGTTTCATTAATTTTTCAACTGTGAGAAATGAATTAGGATGTGATTTAAAATCACATAGTGAGGTACAAAGTGTTATGTTTTTAGAAGAATATTCCAGAGTTTAGCGTATTTATTTAGGTAGAAGTTACTTCTCACTTTAGTACAGGATCTAGGTAATTCCACTAGGTTACCTTGATTTCTTAAGTTATATCTAGAACCAATTCGGAAGCAAATAGACGAATTTATATCTATATTATCAGAAGATATTATTCTAAAGAACAGTATTAGGTTGTGTCTAATTCTACGGAACCATATTGGTTCTAGCTTAAGCTGCTTACATCTTACTCTATATGATTGATTCGAGCTATATACGGTGATTGATTTAGTAAAAATACGTTGTACTTTTTCCAAAAGGATGGTATCGGTTTTATTTATACTGCTATATATTATATTACAGTAATCAAAGAGTGGTATAGTGAAAAGTTTATAAAGTTCTAACTTACAGTGTGGGAGAGTAAAGAACTTATGAATCATATTAACACTCTGCTTTGCCTTTGAGATTACGTGATGTATATGCTCGTCGAATAAATAAATAAATAAATAGTTTATTCTTGGAATTCCAAGGCATGCTAAGCATGATCGATAATGATCAAAGTTGTTTGTGTCCATGAAGCGAGATGTGAGAGATCTCGAAGAGTCAGAATCTTCAGAATCTTTTTCACAATATTCTTTTCTTACTGATCGCACTTACTCTGTTGAAGTCAATGGCCACAGATCTCGCAGCCTGCCTATTCCCAGTGGGGAATTCAAGGTAGGGTATGTGGCCCATTTCTGTTTCATTCATATATAAATGACATGAAAGTCGTTATCACTTTCCCAGATAAGCAAACGCAAACTTACATAGCTAGACTGAACAATGATTTAGATGCACTTACAGATTGGGCGACAAAAAACGGTCTTACGTTCTCAACAGCAAAATTAAATTTTATGCCTGTAAAATGCCCGATAACACACTTATTTAAATTTCGATATTTTTCAACACAAACTTTCAGTGGAGCCGAGAAAATTATGAACATTATACACATATCTATAATTCAAACGCATTGTACAAAAGAAATCTATAATTTTTTACCATGCCTCATAAAGACTATTGTAAATTTTTATAGACTAATATAAATAATTCAAATGCCATAGTTTTAGAAAAGATACAACGTTCTTTTTCAAAATCCGTCATCGGTTATCACACCAAACAATCTTATAGAGAAAGGTGTATACAATTGAACCTCGAACCGTTAGGGTTGCTCAAACTCATGCATGATCTCACCTTATTCTTAAGAGTACTCTCATCGAGAAATAAAAATAAGTTTTAACCTTCATATATGTATAGCTTCATATGATGTAGAGCTTGTAAAACAGTGAAAAAACTAATAAATTATCAAGCGTTCGTAGTAAAACGAAAAAATTTCTACTTGACTAAATAAGCTAAACTGAGGAATCTTCTAAAATATATAAAACTCAGCTCCTCTTTACACGAATTCAAATCCCATCTGGCTACATTATTTACCATCGAAACAATACGCAATCTTCTTAACCTAGATAGTATACCGGGTGATTTATATAATGGCATATTTATGTATTGATATTAAATTGATTACACAACTTTCGTAAGAACATTCAATCGCTTTCGAGTATTTACTTCTCAGCATAACTTGTGAACACGCACAAAAATAAAACTAGCCCACAGGAGACCTCAACTGAGTGGAATCAATTTCCTTTGCCTAGCAGATGAGAAACAGGTTTATATTCACGATAGACTAATCTATTTCGAACAACCAAAAGATCGGAAAACCAAAAAAGAGAACTTCACGTGTTCTCGATAAACATTATCTGTCAAACTTCAGTGATTTCCGGGACATTCATCAATATTATCTTTCTCGTAATGTCAGTATTTATTTGTATAACATCAGATCACGTACCGATTATCTGAAAACTGTTTGTACATCCTGTTTACCTTTATTTTTATTGAACTTAAAATTCTGATGCAGAAATCACCTTGAAAATTTATGTGCAATTGTACATACGACATTTTATTGAACACAAAATTTGGCAATTATTGATCATGATTAGCATGCCTTGGATTTCCAAGAATAAGAAAATAAATTTATTTTTGTTTACACGTCTGCAAACGGGTCAATATTCAATAGTGTATTGTGTTAAAATAAGCTACAAGCTAACGGGTGAGACCGCGTTATAGTTAGTACGTTGGTTTTAAATAAGTTTTAGCAGTTCAGCAAAGTAGTCGAAGGGAAAAGTGCTCCATATTGGTTAAGACGGAAAACGCTTCAGAAAAAGGGAAAGATAAGATGCAGTATCACAAAGATAATAATCGTGATAAAAGCATAATCAATCAATTACAGAAATCTAAGTAAATGACCTCCACACCCAGACCTTCATCAGCAGCTTTGGTGCAGCAGTCTCTGGCTGAAAGCAAATTATAGGTACGGGAATGCCCTCTACTAAATTCATGTTGTTCTGTAGCAATAACATAGGAACTATACGCATAAGCCGTGTTTTCATTGTCAACAATCGCTTTCATCTCATCGGATAGCACTATGAGAACGGTGAATGGAAGGTTTATTTGCAGGATCAATTCCACCATTAAAAATGGGAGTGATTATACATTCCTTCCAATCAGTAAGGACTTCAGAGTTATCAATCAATCTTTGGTAATATGCCGAGAGCGGTTCGCAATGATGGTCGTCAAATGCTCACAATGTTTTTGGCGAGATACGTTCGATACCCGGTGAGGAGTTGATTTGATATATTCTCTAACTCTTTCAGCATTGAATATACACAAAAAGTTTGAGGTGAAAAGGTCAAGAAAATGGGGAAAATTGGAGAGGGTTTATGGAAATGTAATATGAACTTGAAACATTTGCTGCTTCATTAACTTTCGTCGTGAAACATGAACTGCTGGTAAATGAAGGGATACCAGTCTAAACCTTCCGTTTTTTGCTGATTAATGTGTACAAAAACTTGTTGTTTCCCAGTAATTGACTCCTAAGTTTACTTTGATAATCAAATTTGTCCTGGCGCACCAGTCCTATGCAATGATTTCGTAATATTTTTAACACTCCCATTCATTTGGCAGGTGTGTCGCTTTAAATTCAGTGCACGCGGCATGTCTACGGCACATCCACTTAGGAGTTCTGATCAGGATGAACGTGTCGGAAGCTTTTTGTCCTGATGGCTCTTGATACGGATAGTATATCTTCGCGTGCGGAGGTATTTTCGTTGCTATGACAATTTTGATTATATCTTCATTGCATTTGCTCGGATTTATACCATTTAAAGAATTCCGTGTATCACTTTTTATTTATTAGTAATGCTATCCATGCAAACAATACAGCTGTTACCAATACCTGTAGGATCACGACATCACCGAAATACGAAGGTGAATCTCCGCAACCACTCAAACTGACACTGCTGAGAGACAGCATGGCTGACGCCGTTCTTAAAAATTTGAAGCAGTTTAGTTCAGTTCAGTTCAGTTGCACAGGACAGTAAGTGGCGAACAAGCCAATCGAGCGTCCAGAATTTCAATGCAAATTGCCTCAAGAGATTGAAAGTATTCCCAGACGTCCAAGACTCTACCGGAGTCGGCGATGAAAATTACCTACCTACCGACTCAGGCCGAGCTGTACCAAAAGGTTTATCTGATTAACCGTCCTTGCTATCAACATCGACTGTCAAATTTTAATATATGAATGCTCAATGCTTGACAAACAAACTACACGAATTGACTGAACTAACTTCCACACATTCAATAGACGTGATTGCCGTAACTGAGACATGGTTTCATCCAACTTTAACAGAAATGAACTTTTTATTGAGGGTATGTATGTACTTCGTCACGATCGCCTGACTCGACGAGGTGGTGTTGCGCTTTACCATATTCCAAAATTGCTCTGCCAAGAGATCACTGATGATGAATTACAACTGCAAGACACATTGTGGGGTTCGCTGAATGTAACAGCAGGAGAAAAATGCATAATGGGTGTGATTTACCGTTCGCCCTCAACCGACGAAGCCAACAATTCAGCATTACTCGCAAATATATGCATAGCAGCTAACAGATACCACGGAAGACTTCTTGTAACGGATATTTCAATCTGCCGAACTTAAGGGAAATTCATTTCATCCAGAAAACTCTTTAAATGCTGGAAGATATTCCACTCTACAACCATATTTTTAACAATACCCGATTTCGAGGTACTGATACGCCGTCTATCTTGGACTTGATTAGAAAAATTGACTTTTCACAACTTAAAACTACTCTTAAAAACGACACAGACCCCTGTCTTAAGTCCGACAGCGTGCACGATCAGTCGCAGTGAATGATAAATAAACTTAGATCTGCCGTTGAAATGCATTTTCATCTTGTTCCAGAGGTGCAAAAAATGGATATACGTTTAAGCTGAGTAGCCGAACAAGAAAATGGGTAACTTTGCGAAATGCTGCAAGGCTCATCGACTCAATACAACTGTTGAGAGTTGGGAGACATTCCGTTTGCTGAGAAATAAGGTGAAAAAACTTGTTGTTGATGACAAATTGAATAATTAAAAACATTTACTCAACAAAATGGAATCCAACCCAAAAATTCTATATTAGATTACAAATAACTGGTCAAATGAGAAACCAGGGATTACTGCTTTAAGGACACGTGATTGGACAACAACCACAGCATCGGAATCTGCCAAAGGTCTAGCCCATTTCTTCTCCATTGTCTTTAGCCCACGAAACACCTTTATGTGTCCCTTAATTACGGTGATCTCACGTAAATACCTTTTTACAACAACTAACTATTACCCCGGACAGAGTCCTCCACACATTGCTGAATCTCAAAACACGAAAAAATCTCCCGGAGCTGACGACATTACCCCGCTGACCCTTAAAAAATGTGCTTCTACTTTGTGTACTCCCCTGACCTACTTGTTTAACCTCTCTTCAACCCAAAGTTTCGTTCCATATGATTGGGAGAATGGCATCATTACCACAATCTACAAAGGAAGAAACCGTTCCGAAGTATCCAACTACAGACCGGTAAAACTACTACCGGTGATCTCAAAGCGCCTCGTTGCAAACAACGTCACAAAACATCTGGAAGACAATTGCTTACTCGCAGTCGAACAACCCAATTTCAGAAGAAACACCCTTGCCTTTCAAACATTCTGCTCTCCCTCGATTACTGGACACAAACTGTAGACTAAGGTCTCACCATACACGCGTGTTATCTTGATATGTACAAGGAATTCGATCGTGTCAACCACAGTTTGTTACTACAAAAATGGAGCAATGTTGCATCAAGGGTTCATTACTAGCATGGTTTGACTATTATCTCTGCGACCATGTCATTCGAGTAAGGGTTGATAGTGTTTTATCATGACCCATTGCAGTAACGTGTGGGGTGCCGCAGTTATCAGTGCTTGGACCAATTCTTTTTCTGATCTATGTAAATGACTTACCTAAACTTGTTCGCAGTAAAATCTTGTTATTTGCGGATGACATCAAGCTGTGGACACATGTACGCACAACTGAAGATTGCAGACAGCTTCGGCTGGACCTCGATGCCTTACAAGACCGGTCAGTAAGAAATGAATTACCTTTCAATTTCAGCAAATGCAAGGTATTGACTATTGGAAAACATTTCGAGTTCTCTTACACCCTTGGTTCCCATATTCTTGAAAGCACTGACAAGGAGAAGGACTTGGGTGTGTGGGTGAGCAGCACGTTGAAACCGTCACATAACGCCACAGCTGTCTATGAAAAGACGTCACGAGTACTGCTACTGATAAAACGTGTGTTCGGGAGTATTACGAAGCAAACTGTTCATCGAATAATTAATACGTATTTGAGGCCAACCATAGAGTATGCGGTTCAGGCTTGGTCACCCTGAATACAGAAGGACACCAGCCTCTTGCAGAGAATATAACATTGGACCACAATGCTCGTACGTGGTTTGAACCATAATCAATACGAAGATCGGATTACAAGTCTCAATCTCTTCGACTCTCGCTACCACCGTCTTAGAGGCGACTTTATTCTTCTGTTCAATATACTGCATACCCCCGACAATCCCCTGAATCAACTATTCATCAGACTACTACCACGAAAAAGTCGGAGTCATAACTATACAGTACTTATTCCCGACTCGAGGCTAAACTGTCGAAGGTATTTTAATTCTGTACGTGTATGTTTTACTTAGAACTCCCCACCCCGTAACGTTGCACATTCATCCAAATTGGATATATTCAAATCCAACTTGAACACCTTCATGTCGACCAATCAAAACATTAAAACAATGGATTCTGTATTATAAAACCTTTGAACCCATGCATTGAAGTTAACCATACATATTTGCCCCATCCAACATGTTGAAAACAATTTATGCCCTATGTATTTTTACGTGATTCCTGAACTGATCAGTAGGCAAACAAATCCCGTTTTTACTACCTATGTTATTTGTAATTTGCATATTATTCTGTGGTTTTTGTAAAGCGATGTGCTTTTTAGACCATCAAATTTAAATGAATTGATTTAAATCCGGTGTAAATGCGTAACACAATTTGTCAAGTTGAATCTGTACCGTCATCTAACATGAAGTCGAAACTATAGGTGCCTACAACGTAATAGAAAGTGCCGTAGTCAGTGAGCGTTAGTAACTGATCCTCCTCTTGGTTGAGGTAGTTAGCATAACACACAAACTCAAAAGTCGAAACAATATGGTGGCTTTTACCTAACGGAGTTAGACTCTAGATTTCTTCAATAATCGACTCCTCATTAGTCAGTAAGATGTCCAGTAGAGAAGGCGTGTTTGTTCCACGAAAACTTGTCGGTTCTTTCACGTGATTGTACAAAGGGTGACTTCTTACCAGATTATTCAGCTCGCAAGCAAAAATATCCAGAGGGTTCAACAGTCAAACTGGGCGAATTGAAATCTCCCATCAGCAAGACGTGACTGTGTTGCATTGATAAAGCCAATCGCAAGGAGTGTAACAGGTTGACATCAACAACAGCTTGAGCGTTTGGTGGGCGGTAGATCACAGCAAGTTGAGCACAGTTACTGTTTCTGAGTTGCAAGCGGCACCACAGGGAATCTATGGTTTGCAGATGAATGTGAGATAGTGGTTCACAGTCTAGTGAGAAGTTACGGTATAAGATAACTCCACCACCCTTAGTGAGACAATCTTTCTGAATGACAATCATACCAGGAAGTGAAAATTCGGCGCCTGCAACGGAGGATGATTACCATGTCTCAGTCACAGCTATGAAAATCGAAGTGTTGAGCAGCATGTCGAACATGAAGTTCAGGCAGTTTACTGAACAGGCCTTGGGCTATCGCTTAGAAACACTTCAGGATATCACGCGATAGGTTTGACTCTGCAGAGTTGTATTTAACGTTCATTACGCCGATCCTGGAATGACAGGCTGCGAAAAGTTTTTTGACGCACCAACATCTTCATCAACGGAAGCACACTGAAGCTTGTCCGTTCGCATTTTATCGAAGGTGGAAAGGAGGCGGATCTCAGAAGGTGCAAATCGTTTGTATCGGTACCAGCTTTGTAACGCAACATTCACCATAGATTCAGATAGAAAATTCCTTTTGAGTATGCAAGGCCCAGAGCCATTGTAGCTATGAGAAACAGGTAATCATTCCAAAACAATCGTAAGGGTATCAGTGGTTTTACTTTGGTGTTGTATGAAACGCCACTGCTCGCAGTCGTGAGTGATGTTTTAATAGGCATCATGATAACTTTGTTTGGAATGCCATGAATAAAAACGATTTTCTTGTCATTACCCAACTTCCAGTTAAAAGTCCTTTACTTCTTGGCTTGTCGTTCAACCCATGGCAAGTCCGGAAATATGCGGGTATGAGAATTTCTGTTGCGCAAAGAGTATGCTGAGTGTAATACGGATTTAACTGCCTCCAAAGACTTTAGGGCGACGCGCAATAGTCTACGCTTGCCCATATGTACTGATTTAGGCTGCCTGGACAGGCGTACAACATTCTCAGCCTCTAGAGATTGATTTAGTGAGTCAAATATGGTCCGCCACTGTTGTAAATCGTGCACCTGGCCATTTTTGAAACAAGGCGATTCGCACATAGGCACATTGGAGGATATCACGGTTAGCGCATCTTTGCAACGGAGATTAATTGTGTGGCCACGCTCTTTACTGATGTTAACATAGCAGAAATGTTTTCAGAAATCCCCAAAATCGTCCGAATGGTTGTGAACGCAGAACCAGTGCAGATCGCCACATAAGCAGCAGTTGTAGCAAAAGTCGAACTAATTGAGCTTGCTTGTTCTACTGGAGTGTTGCATGGGAATAGAGAAGAGAAATTGCCTTTACGAATATCAAAGCGCATTTATTGTGTTTCGAAGGTCTGATTATATTCATTGATCAGGTTGATCATATAACGTATAAGCGGGGTTTCTAGGCATGTCGTACAAAACCACATATTTTCATTGAACAACTGTTCTTTGAGGATAGTATCACGTGGAGAAATAGCTGCATTCTATGCCATCTTTGACGTGACGTGAGCATTGGTTTTTACCACAGGTAAACTTAAACTTGTCATGTTCATCGAATTTAGTTTTGGCTGATTTTGTCTCTTGAGAAGATCGATGGATGCAACTACCGAGATTCATAAGAGGAAAGTTTAACGAAAAAATAAAAAATCATCACGTCGAAGAAAAATTCAAACCGCGCGCGTCTTTTTCTGGACCAAAAGGCCACGGGCAGAAAGAAACGCGGGTGCCATTTTACGATGTTTAAAAAAGAATTCCTCATCACCACTTAAAATACCGAGCCTGTTAGAGGCTGGGAGAAACTACTTGGTGACCATTGCATGACGCGCTAGGATGGAGTCGAGGCCTCGTGGACATAATTTTAAGTTGCAGAAGCCTAGAAGGCTGAAACTGAGTAATGCGAGCACGCTATCCACGCGGGAGGTGAACACTTGGAGCTCTCTACCGAAAGAGCTGCTGTCTCTACCATCTGAACAACTATTCAAAAGCGCGTTGGATCAGTATTTGTTGAGACGGATGGACTTGATCCCCGGAGTGATATAGTGGTGTTCCTCTACTCTCAGGGTTTGCCTTGTCAGCAAAAGTCACCTATGTCTATTACTGTGATGAAGCTTAAACGGAATTTTATCCCTTCTGCTTTCGATTCAGAAGAAGAAGAATTGAACTGAACTGAAGCGCTTAATTCAAAATACTTCATAATGTTAGTTAATTTCTTCTTCTTCTTCTTCTTCTTCTTCTTCTTCTTCTTCTTCTTCTTCTTCTTCTTCTTCTTCTTCTCCTTCTGCTTCTGAATAGACGGCAGGAGGACTACAGTCCGTGAAAGCCGCTTCACCTCCCGGGTCTCAGCTATCTCAGCGTAGATTCCTCACGAGGAGTTACTGAGCTGGAAGAGTAGGCGAATCGCGCAGGATAGCGGGAAGTTCACCGTCCAATATGCGTTTAAACTGCTCTTCGGTGACTGCCCCGATTGCATCAGCGGAGAGTGCATTCCAAATATTGACCACTGGTCTACAGAGTAAACGATGGCTTCAGGTGTTCCGTTCGGCGCTTCTGCAACTTCTGCAACTCTTTGTTGCTGGGATATCAATTGATCCACGTTGCATCTCGGTGTCGCGTCTGAATTCTAGACCGGTTCGTTTGTTGTAGTGTGATTGTGGGATGTAACTTCCAATGATTGAGGTGTCTCATTCTTTGGACTAAGATGACAAAGTGACACCGTCTGCTCACGACCGTCAGATAAACGAATATGGGCGTACTGGGGATTACTTTCTAACAGTTCAACTTCTCCTGCGATCGGTTCATACTTTGATGTACGCGTATTTCTTCGGTACAGTATTGGTCCAGGCTCCATGAGCCAATGAGGAAGAGTAGTGCCGACAGGGGACTTGCGATTGTGTTTAAACATGCGCTCGTGAGGTGTTTCATTGGTGGCAGTGCACAGAAGTGATCGGATTGCGTGCAATGCATCAGGAAGCACATATTCCCAATGTTCTACAGATAAGCTCCTTTCTCGCAAACACAAAGATGTTGTTTTCCACAGGGTACTATTCAAGCGCTCCACTTGCCCATTACCCTGAGGGTTGTATGATGTAGTTCGACTCGTCGCTATGCCTCGAGAATGCAGAAAGGATTTGAGTTCTGTAGACATGAACGATGAACCACGATCAGAGTGCACATACCGAATACAGAAAACAGTTCAATTAGTTGGGAAATAACAGTAAAGCTGGAGATATCGGGACATGGAAAAGCGAACGGAAAACGAGAAAATTCATCAACAATTGTTAATAAATAACGATTTTTGGTTGTAGAAGGGATCGGTCCTTTAAAATCCATGCTCAAACGTTCGAATGGATGGGTTGCTTTGATTAGAGGTTCATTGTATGGATGGAAAAACTTGGGTTTTAATTGTGAGCAAACAGCGCACTGTCGAATAACTGTTTTCACATCCTCGAGAGAAAAAGGCAAATTTTTCGAACGGATAACATGGAATGTTCGAGTGATTCCGGGGTGGCACAAAGAGCAATGAATTGTCTTTAATTCGGATAATGAGTGTACATTCGCACAGAAAGCACGAGATAAAGTATCGGCCACGATATTGTCAGCACCTGGTCGGTATACTGTCATACGAGTATTGCGAAAGTTCAATAAGCCAACGCTGGATTTTATCATTCTTGATTCTGCTCCGCGCTAACAGCTTTAAAATTACAATCCTTTGCCAAATTACGGAGCTTCTGCATGAACTGGTCGAGATTTTCAGCGTGGGATTGTTTACAAGTAGCAAGTAAATGGCGTGAAAATATTTCATTCTTAGGTTGAACGTATAATGAGTGCAAAGCAGATATGGCGGTATCATAATCGGTGTATTCAGAAATGAGTTTGTAGACGGGGGGAGACAGGAAGTTGATAAGAGTTTTCAATTTATCAGGGTTCAATGATTGAATTATGTCGAGGAAGTTTGTGAACGTTAAAAACCAGTGTTCCCAAGATTCAGTAGCATCGCAGGAATTCGGATCAGTATCGAATCGTTCAGGGCGAAGAAGACGGTCCATTTTCTAGTTGATTAAATTGTTGTAGAACAGAATGAATGAGCAGCCACACGGTTAGAAGACAACGCCTGATTGCAAGGCTTTAATCAACTAGAGAATTCCAGTATACTAAGCTGCAAAAGAAGAGTGCAATAGATGAGACATGTGACAGTTATGATCAACATGATCAACATGACAGAAGTTCCGTTCCGTAATATCCAAGCAGGATTCTCCGCGTGAACAGCAAATCATATCGAATTCTTCGATATTCCAGTGGGAAAAGTTTGAGTTCCCGCAATCTGTCGTCATAGGGAATATGAAACATACCCCTCACGCACTTTGTAGCCCTCCTTTGGACTTTCTCCAGTCGATCCTTCTCCCCTTTGGTTAACGGATAGTTCACCGGAAGCCCAAATTCTAATATTGGTCTGACGTGAGAGCTATACAGAACTTGAAAAACTTTGAGATTTATCTTTAAGAAGGATCGTCTCAATGTCCACCACATGCGGCTGGCAGAACCGACCTTTCTGGCAGTATCCTCCGCAGTTTTGAGGGATGAAGTTACCATCACCCCCAAATCTCGCCCTACATCAACTGTTCTGAGACCATGGCCCTCCAAATGATATGCATTCGCATGTTGGTGATCCCGATGTGCATGATAGCACACTTCTTTTCATTAATCTGGAGCATCCATCCGTCAGTTCAATTCCGAAGTTCATTCAAATCATTTTGCAGGTGGGAAGCGTCAGCGGCAGTCGTGACAGAAGCCCACACCTTCAGATCATCTGCAAATAAGAGACAACCACTGTTTAGAATACCGGGAAGGTCACTCACATAGAGTTTGAACAAGGTTGGCCCCAGAACGGATCCTTGCGGTACACCAGAAGTGTGGATAAAGGATGCAGATCTGGCCTCATTGACTTCAACGAGGCTCCGCCTTCCAATAAGAAAATCCTCAATCCAAGCAAGCAAAGAAGCCTCTATACCAGACATTTTCAGTTTCCAGAGAATCCTCTGATGTGGAACACAGTCAAATGCTTTACTAAAGTCGATGAACCAATCTGTAAATTACCGTCCTGTTACTTTTACGTCTGTCGTAGGCAAATTGCTGGAGTGGATTGTAAAGGATAAGATAAAAACAGTATTTGCGCGAGACCTATCCATGCTAGAATGCTTAACACGGCTTCACGAAAGACCTCACATGTATCTCCAATCTACTGACGGCCCTAGAACATTGGGGTAGAAGCCTTGACGCTGGTGTGCCAGTTGATGTAGTCTTCATCGACTTTAGTAAAGCATTCGACCGTGTTCCACATAAGAGGCTTCTTTGGAAACTAAGAATGTCTGGTATAGAGGCTTATTTCCTTGCTTGGATTGAGGATTTTCTTATTGGAAGGCGGAGCCTCGTTGAAGTCAATGGGGCCAGATCTGCATCCTTTTCCCCCACTTCTGGTGTACCGCAAGGATCCGTTCTGGGGCCAACCTTGTTCAAACTCTATGTGACTGACCTTCCCGGTATTCTAAACAGTGGTTGTCTCTTATTTGCAGATGATCTGAAGGTGTGGGCTTCTGTCACGACTGCCGCTGACGCTTCCCACCTGCAAAATGATTTGAATGAACTTCGGAATTGAACTGACGGATGGATGCTCCAGATTAATGAAAAGAAGTGTGCTATCATGCACATCGGGATCACCAACATGCGAATGCATATCATTTGGAGGGCCATGGTCTCAGAACAGTTGATGTAGGGCGAGATTTGGGGGTGATGGTAACTTCATCCCTCAAAACTGCGGAGGATACTGCCAGAAAGGTCGGTTCTGCCAGCCGCATGTGGTGGACATTGAGACGATCCTTCTTAAAGATAAATCTCAAAGTTTTTCAAGTTCTGTATAGCTCTCACGTCAGACCAATATTAGAATTTGGGCTTCCGGTGAACTATCCGTTAACCAAAGGGGAGAAGGATCGACTGGAGAAAGTCCAAAGGAGGGCTACCAAGTGCGTGAGGGGTATGTTTCATATTCCCTATGACGACAGATTGCGGGAACTCAAACTTTTCCCACTGGAATATCGAAGAATTCGATATGATTTGCTGGTCAAGCGGAGAATCCTGCTTGGATATTACGGAACGGAACTTCTGTCATGTTGATCATGTTGATCATAACTGTCACATGTCTCATCTATTGCACTCTTCTTTTGCAGCTTAGGATACTGGAATTCTCTAGTTGATTAAAGCCTTACAATCAGGCGTTGTCTTCTAACCGTGTGGCTGCTCATTCATTCTGTTCTACAACAATTTAATCAACTAGAAAATGGACCGTCTTCTTCGCCCTGAACGATTCGATACTGATCCGAATTCCTGCGATGCTACTGAATCTTGGGAACACTGGTTTTTAACGTTCACAAACTTCCTCGACATAATTCAATCATTGAACCCTGATAAATTGAAAACTCTTATCCACTTCCTGTCTCCCCCGTCTACAAACTCATTTCTGAATACACCGATTATGAAACCGCCATATCTGCTTTGCACTCATTATACGTTCAACCTAAGAATGAAATATTTTCACGCCATTTACTTGCTACTTGTAAACAATCCCACGCTGAAAATCTCGACCAGTTCATGCAGAAGCTCCGTAATTTGGCAAAGGATTGTAATTTTAAAGCTGTTAGCGCGGAGCAGAATCAAGAATGATAAAATCCAGCGTTGGCGTATTGAACTTTCGCAATACTCGTATGACATAGTATACCGACCAGGTGCTGACAATATCGTGGCCGATACTTTATCTCGTGCTTTCTGTGTGAATGTTCACTCATTATCCGAATTAAAGATAATTCATTGCTCTTTGTGCCACCCCGGAATTACTCGAACATTCCATTTTATCTGTTCGAAAAATTTGCCTTTTTCTCTCGAGGATGTGAAAACAGTTATTCGACAGTGCGCTGTTTGCTCACAATTAAAACCCAAGTTTTTCCATCCATACAATGAATTTATAATCAAAGCAACCCATCCATTCGAACGTTTGAGCATGGATTTTAATGGATCGATCCCTTCTACAACCAAATTTTTTTATTTATTAACATAACTGTCACATGTCTCATTTATTGCACTCTTCTTTTGCAGCTTTGTGTACTGGAATTTTCTAGTTGAATAAAGCCTTACAATTAGGCGTTGTCTTCTAACCGTGTGGCTGCTCTTTCATTCTGTTCTACAACAACTTCAACAATTCTTTTCGGTATCCACGGACTCCAGAACTGGAGGTCATTCGCTGAAGCTGCAGAATCGCCGAACGGAACACCTGAAGCCATCGTTTACTCTGTCGACCAGAGTGGTCAATATTTGATGCAATCGGGGAAGTCACCTAAGTGCAGTTTAAACGCATATTGGACGGTGAACTTCCCGCTATCCTGCGCGATTCGCCTACTCTTCCAGCTCAGTAACTCCTCGTGAGGAATCTATGCTGAGATAGCTGAGACCCGGGAGGTGAAGCGGCTTTCACGGACTGTAGTCCCCCTGCCGTCTATTCAGAAGTAGAAGAAGATGATGATGATTAAACTAGTGGTATTTATTTGTTTCTTTGGTTGGGGTCAATTATATTCATTTGATAGGTAGTTGGAAACCTTACGCAATATGTCTGCAGACTGAAGTCAATGGCGCCAATGTATTTTAGTGTCGCAATTTTTCTCATATATCTTTGTATCCTCCAAAGTCGTCGCAGCCCGTCTTCCGTACTAGGGATCCTGCAATCACATCACCATGGTTAGTTACGCTTTAACCTTTGTCCGAACGAACTTGAATACCTGTTCGATTGAAGGTGTAGTGGCCTAATCCCAGTTTCTTTACGCACGCTTCTATAGATTCCGTATCTGTAAGTCCCGCTCTTTCACATCCTTTAGGTTTTTTTCATGGTTGCATATGATGTGAAAGCACAAGCCTGATCTAGGCAAAGTGCCGCACAGTCAGAGACTGCACGTGGGCTGAGATACTGTCAGGTTGCCCAAGCCTAGACAGATATGAGGAAGAAATAGAAATAAAATAGAAGAGAAATGGTAGTGCGACTCCAGCGTGTTTCAGCTTGTAGCTCACGCCCGGTGGCCAATCAATTTAGCACGATGCTATCCGCACAGCACATAAA
Source organism: Atriophallophorus winterbourni (assembly GCA_013407085.1). Lineage (NCBI taxonomy): Eukaryota > Metazoa > Platyhelminthes > Trematoda > Plagiorchiida > Microphallidae > Atriophallophorus > Atriophallophorus winterbourni. The sequence continues at coordinate 20,093 of JACCGJ010006125.1, forward strand.
TGCTACACGATTGCACACCCGTGCTTGAATTCGAGTGAAAGAATGAACAAGGCCTAGCGGCACAAATTTAAAATTGGAAAACAACCACGTATGAACACAACATTTAAAAACCCACCAGAAAATCGACTTGTGAAAGTCCAGTCCCATCTGATTGGGCCACGTGAGCTGTCGTGGCAGCGTCGTGATCTTCACACAAGCCACAGACCCAGCTAGCCCCTAGGGACATGACAGACAAGCGCGGCAGATGACAGTCAAGGTGATACGCTCTGCGGCAACTGCCACAGTGTGCCAACAAAGCAACACCGAAACAACTGGCACAGCCAATGCCACTGGTCATTGATCCATCGTTGGATGGGGACTTTTCGCTTTGGCTGGCATCAACAGCAGACAAGGAATCCAGATCCTCCTGTTGCGTAGCACTGGGCTTCGCTTGGTTGCATGGTATTGAATTATTCGGTTGCTGATTCAATAGTTCAAGAGCTTATTACGGTATAAGAAGCTAAGAGCTTGTGCAAACCACAGGGTAGAGTTAGCGGTAGGTCGTAAAAGCAAAGAAAGAAATGTTTGAGGTTCCAAGGCCTTATAACGGGCCACACTCGCGTTTAGCCTGCACTATCAATAGATTTTTGTTGAATTTGGACAGATAAGGCGTCAACCCGGGATACAGCTACTCACCACATCCTCCGGAACAGGTTCAGTTGAAATCGCGTGCGTTCGGACTTCCGATACTGGTATCTGGAAGAGCAATAAAACCGGCAGTGTTATCTGGGTTATGACGAAAATGCAAATGACACAGAAAGACAACTTACCGTTGCGACGAACACCGTGTGTTCACGAGGTACATGTCTCTTGGAAGTGGGAGATTCCATGGAGGTGGGAATCGATGAGACCTTTGAAAAACCGAAAGAAGCGGCTTCAAAAAGTGTGCCTTGGAGAGTGTGCCACTGACTGCAAACTCTCACAGAGAAAAAGCTGTGTCGACATTCAAGCCTGCTCTGTTTATGTAACTGTTTGAGCTCATGTCCTCGTAGGTTAGTGCTTGGAGAGGAAACGAATATGGAGTTGCATGGATGGGAGAGGTCAGTCAAGATCCGGTGGGTAATTAACATGTCACCGCGGTGAAGACGGTAGGTAACGGAGAATATATCTAAACTGCGTAACCTTTTCTCGCAAGACATGTTGTGTATACGACGGACGCGCACAGATGTGCAATCATGCAGCATTTCTGTGCTGTACGGCTAACATCGTGCTAAATTGATTGGCCAACGGTAGTGATCTGCATGCTGAAACACGCTGGAGTCTCACTACCATTTCTATTTCTATCCCCCCTCATATCTGTCTAGGCCTGGGCAACCTGACAGTATCTCAGCCCACGTGCAGTCTCTGACTGTGCGGCACTTTGCCTGGATCAGGCTTGTGCTTTCATACATATATACCACGGACAAACTTTGTCGCACGTCGCTGGGCTTTTTCAAAGAGGGACAAATCTATGCATAGCCAATGCTGCCAACCATGTACAGCGTATTCCAAGGGTGGACGGATGTAGACATTCAGCAGAGAAACCGGTCGATCCTGCCGAAAGCGACGCGAAGTAAGCCAACGTTGCGGTTGGCTGCAGCTGCGGCTTTTTCGTATTGTGTGGTGCAACCGAAATCGTGCTGGATGATGATACCAAGATCCTTTTCTTGTCAAACACTCTGAAGTACTGCTGTACCCTAATTGTAAGCGACAGGATCAGAATGTCGAATGGGGAGAACGCTGTTGAATGGGAGGCGATTCTTTAAAGACCAGCTGTGTCAACGATCTAAGTCATCTTGTAAGGCATGTGAATCATTTGACGATTTGAGTGAGCGCCAGAGTATGACATCGTCCGCAAACAGGAGGAACAGCGATTCAATGTTCTGGCCAATGTCATTGATGAAAATGATGAAGAGTCGGAGACCAAGAACGGAGCCTTGTGGCAGACCGCACTTGATTGGAAAGCGGGCTGAATAGCAATCACGCACAGAAACACAGAGGGAGTGGTCGCGAATAAAGTACTTCATCCAGGACAGTAATGATGAGCCCACACCACAGGAATCGAGTTTAAGCAAAAGAATTTCATGATCTACACGGTCGAATGCTTTTGAGAAATCCAGAAATATTGCGTCCACACCAATGATTTCATTGACGAATTTCGTCCAGTCATCCCGTGCAAGTAGCAAGTTGGAAGTGAATGAACGCTTGGTGCGAAAGCCGTGCTGTGTGATTAAAGTCAAATAGTTTCAAAATGTGGGACAAGGTGGTCAGAGATTATGCTCTCCATGTCTTTAGAAATGACTGACAAAAGCACAATGGGGCGAGAATTTGCGTGTTCCGACCGGATGCCGCCTTTAAAAACAGGAGTGATAACACCTTCTTTCCAAGCTTGGGGGCGGTAGCGGAGTCCCTGCAACGTTGAAAATACGTGGTAAGTAG
>JACCGJ010006129.1:0-10279 GCA_013407085.1 Atriophallophorus winterbourni
GAAATAACAACTTCTCAAACTTTCTTTGATTATCTTAAACCGTTATTATCTCATATAAAGCCTAATTCAGTTATTGATCATGATATCCTTATACGAGTGAATAAATTTGTAAAAACTCGATTCGCTGAAATTAGTCAGAGGGAAAATCGTTCTGAAAATATCATTTTATTTATTGTAGCTAATATTTATCCTTTAAATGACTTGAAAAGATATTTTCTCACTTCATATGGTATTCCGACAGATTGTGCTGCTTTTGTCCGTTTACGCAAAAACAGCATGAAACAACTAACCCCAATCCTTATAAAATTCACTGAAAAATGTTTCGTTTCATATATATTACAGAATCGAAATATTTTGAAATCCATTCCTTGATTTTCAAATTTTATTATGAAGCCTGACCTCACCCCACTGCAGAGGCGTTTCAGTCGTAAGAAGCGCAACATTACCAATATACCCACAAACAAATCTCCTCCTGATACATCTGAGTGTATGCTGTGTAATTCATCCGTAGTTACTACACCTGCAAAAAGCTAAGCTTTAACACATGCACACAACATAGTTCACAGACCACCGCAACCATCTGAGCGTTTATTTCCCTTATCTACATTTATACAGACACAAGCTCTTCTCCCAAATCCTGGCTCATTTAGAAACACAGCAGTCAGGAAGCCCCAAACCACCAAATGACGTTGGTGAATAATAACAATAGGCACACGCACTACCGCATTCAACTACCACCCTATAGAGTATAACCAGTCCCCCATTGACTCCACCTGGCTTTATAGACACTCTCCTTACTCCACTGGTCATTATACTAAACCATTTTACTACTCTGATTATATAACTCAAAACCCTCCATTTTACAACCGATACACATGCCAACTCGTGCCACACGGTTTTTTATGACAGTGCCAAATTTTTCCAAAAATAATAAATTAAATATTATTTGCACTAAATTTTTGTCTAAGCTTATTTCTTCTTCTTTTAATCTCGCTCCTTCTCTTGTTAATATTCTACATATTAATGCTCGATCAATTATCCCTAAAATCCAAATGCTGGAATCTTCTCTCTTTACGAACTCAGTAGACATTATTCTTATAACCGAAACCTGGACCCGAGATGACGAGCCCGACTCAACACTTATGGTACCCAATTACCAGATATTCAAGAATAATCGAACTTCGAAACGAGGAGGTGGTACTCTTATCTATGTTCATTCCAGGTTTACAGCTGATACCTTTACTTCACCTAGTCTGTCAGAGCTAGAAAACTCAACATGGATTGCATTACCAACCTTAGATACCTTAATAGGTTGCATTTATTATCTACCGTCACCAACCATCTCTAGAATGGATTCCTCAATTAATGCGTTTATAGATGCATCAAATCAGTTCAGTTCAGTTCAGTTTGCACAGGACTGTATGTGGCTAACGAGCCAATCGAGCGTCCAGATTTCTTTCGGTGGTATGCCACAGAAGAGCGTCCACCACTTCAAACAATATCATCACAAATATCTTCTGGTATGAGAGTAATCTGGAATGCAACAGAAAAACTCCCCTCACCAATAGGTGAGGAGAAGCATTAGTGCTTTCCAAAGACAACATGAGGATCATACCAACTATTCCCTTACGGATAAAAATCAGGAAATAATGAAGGCCACACAGAGTCAAGTCTATTCTTGAAACCCCCTATACCACACGCAATATAAACTCATTTCTGGTGACTTCGACATGCCAAAGTTAAACTGGCACGATCTTGCACATCACAGTTGATATACACCTCTTATCAGAACGCTAGATATACTAGGATATAAGCAATTTATTAAAAAAACCTACAAGAAATGACAATATTCTAGACCTAGTCTTCAACCTGAACCTGTCTCCCGACAACTTGGAGGTAATTCCATCCTTCTTTAAAGGAGCCCATAGTATATTATCATTCCAAATATTATACGCCAAAGAATCTGTCAGATTTTCGAAGAGATCTTCTGATAAGCAAACCTACAATACCTCTCGTGATCCCATCATACATACCGTGAAAATATATAGTATCCGCAGCCTTTTACTTACTTTTGGTTCCCAAGGTTGTCACAGCCGGGGTGGTGGGGATAAGCTACCATTACCTTTAATATGCTCTCACACGGCGTGCGTCTCAAATAGCCTCTGACAACCGAAGCCCAACTCCCGGCCTGCCCGTGGCGGAAATGCTTCTACTGACAGGAGAAGGGGTGAAGGCGGGTGCCTGGCGCCTCAAAACCAGTTTGCTTCGGGTAGATGGAGCTCGTCAGCCTGGGGGCAGTCCATCTAGGGGATGGAAACCCTGATTTCAAACCTCCGCTTTCTGCGGATTACACAATCACAATACTCCGCCGAGGACGGTCCCAAGCCCGTCTGCAAAAGGAGGAGGGTTATACGCGGGGTCAGCAACCCCACTCTGTAAAACCTCAATCCGCTACTAAAACCAAAGCAACATATCATACCAAAGTAAAATCTTCATGGTTGAATCGAGAAGAAACCTCATCTGAGGTAAAAATGAAGCAGACTGGTGAAAGCCCACTGGAAGCCAGTCAGAAGATGAATCTTCTGTCGATTAAAGCAACAACAAAGTTTGCCACATGGAACGTCCGTACGATGTATGAGACCGGGAAGGCTGCACAGGTCGCAAAAGCTGCAATGGTATGACATACAGCTGCTGGGAATATGCGAAAGTAGATGGAATTGATCTAGTATGTTGGTTTTGACATCTGGGGAACGGATTATTTACTCAGGCCATGAAGACGAGAACCATAGTCATTGAGAAGGCGTCGCCATTATGCTATCCCCAATAGCTGCTGGCACTCTCATTGGATGGGAACCCGTGGACTCACGGATAATCACAGCCAGATTCAACTCCAAGGGGAAAAATGTGATGGTAATTCAATGGTATGCGCCCACAAACAATGCTAGCCTTAAGTCGAAAGAAGAATTTTAAGTGCGTCTACAGTCTGTCCTAGACAAGACACCCAAGCGAGATATAAAGATTTTGATGGGTGACGCGAAATCGGGTCCAGACAACACAGGGAGAGAATCTGTGATGAGTAAGCACGCCTTATGTAAAATGTATGAGAACGGTGAACTTTTCGCTGATTTTTGCGTGCTCAACGATCTTGTCATCCGATGCAGCATCTTTCAACACCGGAACATCCGCAAGGCCACCTGGACATCACCTGATGGTGTTACTGCCGATCAAATCGATCATATATCGATTTCAAGAAAATGGAGACATAGTCTCCTTGATACATGCCTAATGCGAGGTGCATATGTTGCTTCAGACCACTACCTTCTAATGGCCAAAATTAAAATCAAGCTTTCTACGAAACCGACAGTCGGCCTAGTGTAAAGTACCACACGCAGAAACTAAGGGAAGAGCGTACAAGAGAGATTTTCTCACTGAAAAAACATATTCGAATCGCTCAACAACTTAACCCCTGAACTCCCAATAAATGAACACTGGACTGCTCTTGAAGACTGTTGGCAAGACACTTGTAAGCACGTAATTGGCAGACGAGTAAAGAAAGACAAAGAATGGATCTTGAGTGAAAATTGGACACTGATCAACTCGAGAAGCCAGCTAAAACATCAGATCCTTCGGTGTAAGGACACCAAGCAGAAAAACCAATTGATCGAACAATACGGCTCCCTAAATAAAGACGTTACACGAAGTGCCAGAAGTGGCAAGAGGCAGTTCTATGAAATGCTGGCAAAGGAGGCGGAAAATGCAGCAGAAAAGAGAGACCTGAACACCGTCTACAACATTACCAGAACCCTATCAGGAAGAAAAATACCTTACGGAAAAATAGTGAAGGACGGTGAAGATAACCTTAACAGTCAAGAATCGGCGCAAAGATTGCGATGAATGGAGCTCTTCAAGGAACTCTTAAATCGACCAGCACCTACTTTAGTCACTGAGATCTTACCTGCAGCAAATTTGCTAAACGTAAACACCGATCCCCTGGTCGAAATGAGATCTTTTTGCCTTAAAATCGCTGAAGAATGGCAAAGCATCAGGTCCAGATGGGATTCCGCCAGAATATCTGAAGGCTGATTTGGACACCTCGGCTGATATGTTACTTTCTCTGCTGCAAAACATCTGGTCAGAAAGACGGGTCCCAAATGATTGGAAGAGGGGTCATTTGGTCAAACTTCCAAAGAAAGGAGATCTGAGGCGATGCAAAAACTGGCGAGGTATTATGCTGCTCTCAGTCCCTAGTAAAGTGCTTACACGCATCATCCTTCTGCATTGCGCGACGCTATTGATCGAATGTTACGGCCGGAGCAATCGGGCTTTAGAAAACAAAAGTCTGGTATCGACTAAATTGCGACCCTCCGCATAATAATTGAACAAAGCATTGAATGGCAATCGCCTCTTTGCCTCAACTTCATAGATTTTGAGAAAGCCTTCGACAGTGTGGACCGCGAATTCATATGGAAGCTTTTGCCACACTATGGGGTCCCACCGCTGTACATGGACCTCATAAAGCAGCTGTATGGAGGTGCCTGCTGTCAGGTAATTCACAAGGGAAGGCTGGCGGATCCATTTGCAGTTGAGACTGGCGTCCGCCATTGATGACTGTTGTCCCCAATGATTTTTCTGTTGGTAATAGACTGGATAATGAAACAGACAATAAAAGGTGAGAGTAATGGTATCGATTGTAAGGAATACGAGCATTTGGAAAATCTGGACTACGCTGATGATGTCTGCTTCATATCACGTGACCCCCAACGTCTTTAGAGAAAAACTGACAGACTAGCACACTTTGCTTCATACGCAGGAATACGCGTGAATACCGAAAAAACAGAAGTCCTCCGTGTGCTAACTGACGAGCACCCATCAATCACCATCAGTGGTAAAGCAGTTAAAGACGTCACGCAATTCGTATACCTCGGCAGCCTTGTTTCAATAAGTGGTGGCACGGACGAAGACATATTCGCCAGAATTGGCAAAGCAAGATACGCGTTCAGAGCTTTGAAACCCATTTGGGTGTCGAAGGTTCTATCAAAACGCACGAAACTCCGTAAATTCAGAAGCAACGTCAAATCCATGCTACTCTATGGATCGGAAACCTGGCGAGTGACAGCAAAGTCTTCTGGCTGCTTGCAATCATTTCACAATAATTGCCTTCGTCGAATTATTGGGGTAAAATGGCCGGAAAAGATGAGGAATCAAGACCTGTGGCAGATTGCTGCTGATGACCCGATCGCCCAGCAAATCAGTAGAAGAAAGTGGAGATGGGTTGGGCACACCTTGCGCAAACCTTATGATGACATCACGCGTCGTGCTCTGGAATTGAACCCAATGGAAAGAGACGGGTCAGACGCCTAATGCTATCTTGGGAGCGCACGTGTAAAGAGGAAATCCGCAAGTGTGGACTTAACTGGAACGACATCAAACTAGCTGCTATGGACAGACCAAACTGCAGACAAGTTGCCGAGGCCCTATGTTCCTTCAGGAACTCAAGGGATTAAGTCAATAAGTAATTCAAGCAGCTTTTTTGATAATTACTCTAATTTCAGTCCAATACTCATTTGCATATCGCCATGCAGTCTGTTGGACCTTATTTCTAGATGCACTTAGAAGTCGTAAGTTTTCATCTGTTGGCATACCTTTGAACTACACGAATGCTTACCGTTTCTCATGCAACACAGCACTCATCTCAAAAGCATTACCAGTCGCTTGTTCTAGCTTTCTTACGACCGTACGTAGAAAGTACGGCTTGGCATATGCAGCAGTAGGAGCAGATTTGGGTACATCCGTAAGCTTGACAACGAAGAACAAGATGCTTCGAAACCATAGCCCGTGTTGAGAATTTCCTGCATCCCCGGGTTGATGGCCAACGGCCTCGCCTGAAGAAATAATTAATGGCGTGTACTCGGGCTGGTAAGGACCTCGTCTGATAGGTTTCGTGCTGGACGGTGTGTGCCCATGGCTGAGGCTATCGAGTTCTTTGGCGACAAACGTCAGTGGTCCGTGGGTTTGTGTGTGCCACTGTTTCAACATGGGGAGGTGCATCTTTACCTGAGAAGTGATAAGAAAATAACTCTCTCGTGCATGGGTTAAAGGCCACGAAAGAGTTATAGTGATGAGGTATATAATACATGCACCAAGCGATGATAAAGTGTTAGATACCCGCAAGATAATCGGCAAATGTGTCGTTTCTCGCGCTTACTCTCTGTGGGGATGGCGGATTGTGGGTAAATACTTGGATTACAAGTGGTTATTATCCAAAATGCTTGATTTGATAGGCTGTTCACAAAGACTGCTTAAGTTCGTTATTTCGTTCTACTCGGGCATGAAGGGCTCAGTCCATTTTAACGGTTTCAGATCAGAAGCCTTTGAAACTCAAACAAGGATGTGTTCATGCTTCCACGCTGTTCCGCATTTTCTCTGCTCTGCTTCTGAAGCACGCTTTCAGGACTAGAACAGAAGGTATTTACCTACGCACGCGAAGTGATGGCGAGCTTTTCAACCTGAACCGGTTGAGAGCACAAACCAAGGCACGAAATGTGTTAATCCGTGACCTGCTGTTTGCCGACGATTCAGCTTTTATTGATCACTCCCAAGAGCACCTATAATCGCTAATGAACTGTTTGTAGTCGGCATGCGAAGACTTTGGGCTAACAATCAGCATGTGCAAGACCAAAGTCGTTGATCAAGGGACTGTATCACCTACAATCATCGCTGTTGTAAACTGTCAGCTTGAATCAGTACATCATTTCACATACCTTGGTTCAACCATTGCAGATAACCTCTTGCTAGACACGGAGATTGGTAAGCAGATTGGACTCACGTGTTTATGGTAACCTCAGCTGATTGTAAAGAGAAAATAATGGTATACAGCGCGTGTGTACTGAATGCTTTACTGTACGGCAGTGAAACCTGAACCATCCAGACTAGACACGAGCCGAAGCTAGATGCTTCCGATCTACGAAGCATCCGTCTTATGTTAAACATATCGTGGATGGACAGAAAGCCTAATGCTGAAGTGATTTCAAAAGCTGGTCTAAAGAGCATGTTCACCTTACTGCGACAGCGCCGCCTACGGTATCTTTTTCATGTCTACAGAATGGAAAATGGTCGTATTCCGAAAGATCTACTCCATGGTGAGTTGCAATTAGGAAGTTGACCATTGGGCAAAAACGTTTGCAAAAGAGATATGAAAGCTCTCGTAATTGACCTGGCGAATTGGGAAGAACTTGCTCTTGACCGCTCGTATTAGAGGCAATGTTTAAAGCGTCGTCTACGAGCTGGGTAGGAGCAGATACAGCTCTTGGCTGCTAAACGCAGATGACGCCGCCGGCGTGCAACTGATGAAACACAACCGAGTTCTGACTATCTTTGCCAGCGCTGAGGGAGAGATTTTTCCTCCTGAATCGGACTGTTTAGTCATTCCAAAGCTGTAGAACATGAACATTCATGCGATTGTGATATACATTTATGGTCGACATCGACCGTGACAGTTTCATGCTGAACGTATCCACTGGTTTTCGGCCATACAAAGTTTTCAGTACGAAACTTTACGCTAGCAAGAATGCCAGTTTGGGAAGATTGTGTATGGTATGAATAACGTGCCTTCTAAATGCAGACGAGAATAGTAGTCGGAGAGGGCTTTGCGTTAAGACGCAAAGGCTATCTCCTAAGCCATCGAGCAAAACGTGAAGTGTGATATCGAGAGAATAGAAGTCACTAAGCTGAGCGATACCGGCATCGGTAGCTTGCACAGTAGCAACTTCGCTGAGGTTGAGGGAGAGTAGCAACTCAATCACACTCGTTGTAGATAGTGGGTCAGATTTAGGAATTGGGGCACCTGAGATATATTGTATTTCAGTCGTGATCTGAGTGACACAATCCTGGTGCGTAGTCTTTCTAGGAGAGTACCTACCTGCCGATCTGTTTATTGATGAACGGGGGGCTTATAAACAGCAAACACGGTAAACTGTCTGCCCTGCAGAATGTGTTCAAACCCGACTTGTGAATCGATCAGCAAGTGTAGTTAGGTGGCGCGTATGACGTTATGATGCAAAACGTGATTAAAGAAGTTAAAAATAAACCCGATGTAAATCGAGCAAAAAATTACGTACCGGAAAAAATTCACTAAGGGTGCATGTATATTGGGATCACCAATTGTAGTAAACGAAGGATTCGTGCATCACGTCGGGTTCACAAATTTGTTGTAGACTGATCACTACAATAACGTCCCCAAGAATGTAAGAGAAAACGCACAGGAGAATGAAGATTTATCGCGCTAGCCAAAACGTGTACGAAGGTACAGCGTAGCAATCCCAGGGTAAAGCCGATGCGTTGCAATCATTCTTCTGCAGTGTTCCTCGGCGCAATTTCGGTAACTGTTTAAAAACTTGTGAGTGCAGAGCACCTGTCTCTAGCTCGGTGGAGGTTAATCAGAAAATGGTCACCACGGTTCTGTCGCAGCTGGATAAAACTAAGTCGGCTGGCCCCGACGGTGTGCATCCGGCTATTCTTTAACCGCTCGCGAACATAGTAAGCCTTGCAATCAAAAATCTTTTTGAAGCTAACTTAGTCAAATGTATACTACCGAATGATTGGAAACGAGCGGCCGTATTAGCCATACACAAAAAGTGTCCGGATGTACGGAACTACAGGCCAGTAAGCCTGACAAGCATTCTTAGCAAGTGCTCGGAAAAAATCATTTGACACCAGGTATGTAAACATTTGGTAGCCAATTCCTTACTATCCGATGCCCAGCACGGATTCTAGAAAGGGAGGTCCTGCCTAACCAATCTTCTAAGCTTTCTAGATGAAGTGACATTACGCCTTGATGAAGGGAGAGTAGTCGAAGTAAGCTATCTTGATTTTAAAAAGGCATTTGACTCAGTGAACCATAGGTACTTTCTGCACAAACTAAGAATGTGTGGCGTCACAGGTAAAATACATCGATGGTGAGACAGCTTCTTAACTAATCGCACTAACTATGTTAGAATTGCAGAGGTGTGCTCGGAGTAATCACTGATTCTTAGTGGAGTGCCTCAAGGCTCGGTGCTTGGTCCATTACTTTTTTATTTTAGTAAACGACCTGGCAGCCTGCTTGAGTTCACGCTGCTTTCCGTTTTTGCTGATGATGTTAAGATCCTAGGAACCGACAGTGAAGATACGCTCATCTCTGATTTAGAAAAAGTAATCAAGTGGACAAAGACCTGGGACTTGCCACTAAACTTGGGAAAGAGCTGTCTTCTGACGACTGATTTATTGACAACCCAACTAGAAGTTGGTGAATGGTAAATGTTGGCTGCTCATAAAGTGAAAGATCTTGGCATTACTACAACAGGCGGTTTCAAATGGGCTACTCAATGTGCCGAAGCTGCAAACAAGGCTCGCAGAGAATTGTTCAGAATTCGCTCAGCGTTATCTTGCCGAAAACCTTCAATCTTCATTCGATATATAAAGAAGTCGTGCGGCCTCACTTGGAATACTGCGTTTAATCCCGAGCACCATACTTAAAAAATTATATAGCATGTCTCGAATGGGTCCAGCGCATTGCGTCTAGGATAGTTGAGAGTCAGACATGTAAAACCTATGAGGCTAGACTCAAACCTAGGTTTGTTCTCACTAAAGAGACGACGGCTGCGAGGTGACCTAATAGAAGCCTTTAAGATTCTAGAAGGGTCTTACGGGTGATAATATTACTGAAATCCTTAAACTTGCCCCTTAGGCAGCTACAAGTGGTAATTCTATGAAACTTCTTAAGAGTAGGCCCAGGTCGCTGGCACGTGAGCACTTTCTCAGCAACCGTGTGGTCAACTTCTGGAACAAGCTCCCAGAATGTATAGTATGCTTCCCAAATGTGTTGAGCTTTAAAAGTAGATTAGACGTTGAATGGTCTATCATATTTCCGCACATTGTCTAATAAAAAAACTTTAAAAAAACAGAAAAACGTATTTTTATATTTTCATCACATCTGTCTAGGCCTGGACATCCTGACAGCAAATTAGCCCACATGCAGTCAATGACTGTGTTTCACTTCACCTCGACTAGGCTAGTGATTTCATACACCACACATTGTTCACGCATATTATTGCATTGTTTCCTCAATAGCTGACCTCTTACCGTGTTGGCGAAGAGAAACCTTACCTTACTTCACAGATATTCGGAAACAACAACGTATGAAAACTACGAACTGTATGCTCGATATCGAAGTGCCGGGTGCTCAACCGCATCCCGTCGAAGGAAATCTGGGCGCGTGATCGGCTTTTAGCTACCTTCAGCC
>JACCGJ010006131.1:0-13627 GCA_013407085.1 Atriophallophorus winterbourni
GCTTTGCTGAACTGCAAGTTAAACATGGACTGAGCTTTCATGTCTTAGTGGAACAATAACGAGTCTGATCAGCTTGGGAGGCATCCTATCAGATCAAGCATTTTGAAAAGACCCTCGCCTGCTGACGTAGTCGAATGCCTTAGTTAAATCAATAAAAACAGCGTATGATGGCATACGCTGTTCTCGACACTTTTCTTGAAGTTGTCTCAGGGAGAAGATCATGTCAACGATTGATCTTCCCTTGCGGAAGCCACATTGAGATTCGGAGTAAATTCTATCAGCTAAAACTTGCAGCCGGATCTGTAAGACTTTAGCAAACAATTTTCCTACAACATTCAGAAGGGAGATTCCTCTGTAATTGTTGCAGTCGCCTCTGTCACCCTTATTCTTAAATAGCGTGATGATCTTTGTGTCTCGCATCTCTTGTGGGACACCCCCCTCTTGCCAGCACTTAAGGAGCAAATGGTGAAGAGGCTGTAATAATGCTGTTCTACCGCATTTGATGAGCTCAGGTGGAATTCCGTCGTCACCAGGGGCCTTCCCATTCGCTTAGCGGTCGATTGCCTTATTGAGCTCATCAAGAGTAGGAGGGGTATCTAGATATTCAATGGTCGGCAACCGTTCGACATTTTCAAGTGCATGCGGTAGAACCGTACTGTCCCTAGAGTAGTGGGAGGAGAAGTGCTCTACCCATCTTTTCATCTGCTGAGTTTTGTCGACAATCGGCTTACCAGATAAAGACTTAATGGGAGCCGTTTTAAGTTTGTTTGGGCCAAGGGCTCTCTTGATCCCATCATACATACCTTGAAAATTGCCGGTATCCGCAGCTTTTTGGATATTGAGGCTAACTTCAGTCCAATAGTCGTTTGCACAACGCCTTGCAGTCTGTTGGACCTTATTTCTAGCTGCTCTTAGAAGACGTAAGTTTTCATTTGTTGGCATACCTTTGAACCTCAAGAATGCTGAGCGTTTCTCATCCAGCACAGCAGTCATCTCAGAAGCCTTTGCTTCAAACCAGTCGCTCGTTCGAGCTTTCTTCGGACCGAAAGTGGAAAGTGCGACTCGGCATATGCAGCTTTTTATCAATTCCCAGTTTTCTGAAGCAGATTCAAGTGGGGTTGTCTTGTTGAACTCGTCCGTGAAGGCTTTTGCGAATCTCGCAGTTAGATTAGGTTCGCACATGCGAGGGACGTCTATCCTAGGCTTAGCAGACAATTTGGTGCGGTGAAATCTCGTGTGGGGAAGCTTCAGTTTTGCACAGACCAGTGAATGATCAGTGTCGCAGTCTGCGCTTTGATATGATCTGGTGAGGAGCACGCTTCCTATATTAGTTCGCTTAACAAGAATAAGATCAAGCTGATGCCAATGCTTAGAGCGAGGATGCTTCCAAGAGACTTTATGCTGTGGTTTAGTTTGAAAGAAAGTGTTACTGACACAAAGATTGAACTGTGTGCACAATTCTAAAAGGCGTTGCCCATTTTCATTGGTTTTACCTACACCGAACCTTCCGAGAAAGTTTTGCCAAGACTCGTAATCTGCACCAACTCTTGCATTGAAATCACCCAATACCACTACACAGTTTTTCTGTGGCACGTTTTTCAGGACGGCTGTGAGGTTATGATAAAAAGCGTCTTTTTCAGCAGGCGTCGCATAGAGCGTCGGTGCATAAACGTTTACCAACGTAATGGTACCAGTTTTGCACCTCATATTTAGAGTCCAAATCCGTTCGCTCCCGCTGCTGCTCGGTTCTGTTGCTTTTAATATGTCGTTTCGCACGGCAAACCCAACTCCATGCATTCGAGGCTCATCGGAACCTCTTCCTTTCCAAAAGAATGTGTAATCACTTTCTGTTAGCTTACCAGTGTCTGGTAAGCGCGTCTCTTGTAGGGCAGCCACGTCGACATTCAGCCTCTTTAGCTCGTTGTTAATCACGGCGGACTTTCTAACGCCTCTGATATTCGAGACGTCGTCATGAAATCCTGGAAGCATGGACCGGACGTTCCAGGTTCTAAGTTTCAGAACTGACATTTGTTGTTCGGTATTTCGATTCGCTGGTGCGGAAAAATACAGTCTGCTTGTCGGTTGATTCCTAATCCCCATGCACCCAATGAGGATAGCAGACCGTGGCGAGACGGCACCTTATTGACTGGGGACTGCCCAGCTTGAGGCGGGCGGTAGCCGTCCAATGAGACCTGGAAGTCTCTCCCACCGTCGAAAGCAGCCCTAGGCGCTTCGCTCTACGCTAGTCGAGCCATAGCTTTTAACCGGTATCTGCTGCTTCCCGTGTTATTTTCCGTAGAAGCGGAATGGAGTGTCCTCTCCATTGGTGCGTTGTGATTTACGCCAGGGCAGTTAAATATGGAGAACTAGCTGTTGCCCATGCAGCAAGTGCTCCCTCTCCACGGCACCACTGGAACCAAAGGAACAGCTAGGCTGATACGTTTGGACAACGATGCCGTCGCAGGAGCTTGCAGGACGAAGTTGAATAAACTTCGGACTGCCTAACGGGACTCCGGCTCCGGATTTTTCCTCGAGGTTGAATCCTGAAGCCTTTTCCATGAATGGTTGTAGCCACAAGGTAGTGGATGTTTCGGATAAAGGTTTTCCTTCCCCTGGTGGGGGGTTCTCCCTTCATGACTACGATCTCCACCTGCCCAAGCATGGGTTTTGCGGCGCCAGTAGCCGCCTTTCCACGCCCTTTCTCCTGTCAGTAGAAGCAGTTCCGCTGGGTCACACAGGACCACGCGTGCAGGCCAGGAACTGGACTTGGTTGTCAGAGGCTATATAAGACGCAGGCCATTGGAGAATTTTTGGAATTGGGAGCTTATCCCCAAAACCGCCCCGGCCGTGACAACCTTGGAACCACATTAGATATTATGTTTTGAAAATAGCGCCCAATGATTTGTTTTCTCGTACAATATAACAAATATTAATGTTATTGTGCTAATAAGAAGTGATAACAATGTGGCCAAATTATTTGGGTCTTGCTAAACTATACGAATGCAATGATATTTATATTAAAACTTAGTAGGCGTGACTTCTATTGGAGCTGGTCGACCGAATGCTAGCCTTTACTGGAAGTGGTATGTGGTACCTTTGAATGATTCGCTTGTTGATTTTGTTGATCTCCATCCGATGACTTAGACCATGATGATATGTCGTTTTCAAACTCCGCGGCAGTTCCAATGACTAGAACGTTCAATCTCGCGCGTAGCAATTGATGCAATAGGCACTTTCCGTACGATTGACGGTATTTCGAATCTGTCCGCTTGATCTGCCTTCAGCGGTCGAGAGCTGTGTCTACTCTATTCACGATGCTGCCCTCAGTTTTGCTCATACATCCACTGGACGTAAAGCCACAGTGAGTCAGAGACACGCCCGAAGACTGCTTTAGTGAAACGCATTTAATTGCGAGAATAAAGCTCACAATGTTACAGTACGAAGTTAAATCTGCACATTACATAGCAGGAATACAGTCGAAGCTAATTTTCGAAATGAATTTATCAAAAATACCGTGCGGCAAACGAAGTACAAAAGTGATATCAACTCCAAACACATACACACACTATACAGCTCAGGATGTTCATTATGACGTAGAAGCGGAATACCCTGTTTCGGCATTGCTCAAAGCAGTTCTGCATAGTTGGTTGGAAGTGACGGGGTTCGAATAAACCCTAGCATAATTAAATCGCTTGACAAATCAGATCGATAATGCAGGCAGCGCGGACCCGAGGAAATGGGTCATGTGATCAAGCAATTCGCACCTTAGTAATCATTCATTGTGTAATTCAGTTTCATATCAGTAATCAACGCCTGGCCAATTTACGCCTCCTTTCTTTATAAAATACGGTGGTGAATGTGGATAATGGTGGATTAGTGATCTCAGGAATTGACCGTTTGGCAGACCGCACTTAGGGTGTCAAGTCATTTGCAAAATATATATGAAATCCCTTAGCATTAACCCTACGAGATGGAAAGAACCTGATCGTGACCGCTGAGTTTGGAGGCCTTGTGTAAAGCTTCATGCCCCCGCTGTGAAAGAGCAGATACAGCTCATGGCTGCTGCACGTAGATCACGCCACCAACGTGCAACATATACCGATCGCTCGGGTGTTGTCTTTCGCTGTGAGAGATGCGAAGAGATTCTCACTCCCGAATCGGACTGTTTAGTTATTTAAAAAGCGGTGGAGCGTGAAACCAACATACGTTTGTGATGTACATCTATGGTCGATATCAACTGAAGGAGCCCTAGAGACGATTTCTTGGTGAGGTTCAACCAGAACAGCGTTCCCAAGGACTTAAGTTTTGAGTCGTTTTTCTTATTTTTTGTCTTTATTAAGTTTTAACATTATCAGCTGATTCATTGTTCATCGTTCAGTGTATTCTCTGTTCGTGCATTAATCATTTCTCGTGTGTATTTCGATAAGTGATGGGAGAGCATATCAAACAATTTAGGTGTGCGGGAAATTGACAAGTTTGGGAACCATTGAACTGGGCAAATGTCGTATGTAGTGTTTCACCAACCAATTGACAACCTCACTGCAATGCGCATTAAGGTAACAAGACTATGATTCGATTATTTCATTCTGTTACTATCAGTGTTGAGCGTATATTAGTTAGAGTAATTTGATCAAACACGAGCTGATCACACTCTCTGATTCCTCAATGTTCTTCATATGTTTTTTCTTTAAATTTTCCAATAAGGTATACTACAACGTTTGCAGCACTTCCTTTAAAAGACCACAAACTGTAGACGGTCAATGAGTCTTATTTATCCCATCGGGTTGAGTTTCATAAGAGGGATCTTGGAAGCACTATAATAGCACATGTAAAACTTTATCGAATACTCGAATGAAACACATTTTTTGTATCCCAGAAAATTCTCCCTTAAACTTTGCTACACTTTAAAGTGTCCTCGTTATAGAAAGCTGTAATTGAACATCGAGTAAATCGATGTTACGAAAAGAAGAGTATGAAGCGACATGATTCTTACATATAAAATACTGCGGATGGAAAATCACCATCTCCTCGATTCGATAAAAGTTAGTTCCCTTGAGAATACACGGAGTCACTCAAGTTGTCTCGTTATACCGCACTCAAGACTTGATTGCATTCGTCATTTCTTCTGTGGAATTCACGTTCATATGATATTGTGAACGCTCCTGCGGTCAGTAATTTGAAATCGAAACTGGATGCTTATTTCAATGAGCACTCCACTGTTAGCCCTGTGTATTGACCCCATATGAACCCATACAAATCAAACACCTCAATACAATTTAGATTGCATCCTCCTTATCTTTATAGCTGTCATTCAATGGTGCATGTGAAGCGACGGCTTTTATCACCATGAAATCTGGATTCTTAATTCTTAACTCTTGAGATTTATCATCGATCCAGAGCAGACATTTTCTGTTTATACACATGAAACCTTTCTATTCTGCTCGATAGACACTTATGTAGATTTGGTGATTCAAACGTCTACCATTTTCCTTTCTTTGAATTCTCAGGGATCTTTAGTGAAGTGAATGTTCCCGGTGAGTTCATGAAACGAATAACATATATCGTATACTGCATGGAGTTGGGTTTGCCGTGCGCAAAAGACTACTAAAAGCAGCAGAACCGAGCAGCAGCGGGAGCGAACGGATTCGGACTCTGAATTTGAATTGCATAACTGGTACCATTACGTTGGTCAACGTTTATGTACCGATGCTCTCTGCGTCACCTGCTTAAAAGTCGCTTTTTATCATACCCTCAAAACAGCCCTCAAAAATGTGCCACAAAAAACTGTTTAGTGGTATTAGTTGATTTCAATGCCAGAGTTGATGCAGATTACTAGTCATGACAACACAGTCTCTGGAGGTTCGGAGTAAGTAAAACAAATGAAAATGTACAACGCCTTTTAGAACTGTGCACACAGTTCAGTTTTCGTGTCTGCAACACATTGTTTCAAATAAACCCACAGCATAAGGTCTCTTGAAAACATACTCGCTCTAAGCATTGGGTTCAGCTTGATCTTATTCTTGATAGGCGTACTAATATAGAAAGCGTACTGCTCCACAGATCATATCAACGCGCAAACCGCGAAACTGACTATTCACTGGTCTGTGCAAAACTGAAGCTCCCCCACACGAGATTTCACCGCACCAAATAGTCTGCTAAGCCTACGATAGACGTCACTCGCATGTGCGGACCTTATCTTGCTGCGCGATTTGCAAAAGACTTCACAACCGAGTTCAGCAGAACAACCCCATTCGAATCGGATTCAGAAAATTTTGAATCGATGAAAAACTGCATATGCCGAGTCTTACATTCCACTTACGGTCCGAAGAACGCTCAAACGAGCGACTAGTTCGAAGCAAAACGTCTGAGTTGACTGTTGTGTTGGATGAGAAGCGGTCGGGATTCTTGAGGTTCAAGATGATGTGCCAATAACTATTGGACTGAAAATAGCCTCAGTATTCAGAAAGCTGTGGACACGACAAATTTTCACGGTATGTATGATGGAATCAAAAGAGTCATTGGTTCAAAAAAACTTAAAACGGCTCCCATTAAGTCTGCATCTGGTGACCCGATGGTGGACCAAACTCGTCAGATAGAAAGATGGGTAGAACACTTATCCTCTCTCTACTCTAAGGAGAGTACGGTTTTACCGTATGTACTTGAAAATGTCGAGCGGTTGCCGGCTATTGAATATCTAGATACACCCTCTACTTTTGATAATCTCAATAGTGCAATCGATAGTTTAACGAATGGGAAGGTCACTGGTGACGACTGAATTCCACATGAGCTCAAAAATGCTGTAGAGCAGCTTTATTACAGCTTCTTCATCGCATTATTTGAGAATAATGTTGATTGAGGCGACTGCAACAATTACAGAGGAATCTTCATTTTGAATTTTGTAGGCAAATTGTTTGCGCCGCCTGCGGTGGCTTTGGCAAGTCTACAGATCTGAAAATTATCGTATTCCAAAAGGTCTACTCTATGATGAGTTGCAATCAGGAAGTCGACCATTGGGCAGACCGCAATTGCGGTACAAAGACATTTGTACAAGAGATATGAAAGCTCTTGGCATTGGCCCACGAGTTGAAAAGAACGTAGACTTCACCGCTCACATTGGATGCATTGTGTAAAGCGTCGTCTGCAGCTGGGGATGAGCAGATACAGCTTGAATTGAATAATCCAACACCGTGTAAATACACGTATTTAGAAGCAAAGGGAATGTTTTATGGGAAAAAATTTCCGAAAACAATTAGGAGCATATCTAGCATGCGGCTAGCTCGCTTGCGATGGGCTGCGCATTGCACGCTGTTCTTCAGACGTATACTGATCCAAACGCTAAGTTACTTTTTTGGTGTGTATTCCCGTTGTTGCGATCCAAATTTGTAAGAGAATATAAAATTATTATTTATCTGCTACAGTTTGCACATTTGAAGTTAAATGGAAGATTATTCCTCTCTGACTGGCTGTTTAATATATCCAAATCGCTCTGTGAATGCAAAAATTCAACCTTGTGGGACACAGCTTGTAGCTTCGATGACCCTAGACATCACCCTATCGAGACGTAAATTTGCCTTGCGATCAAGAAGATGTCTTCTCGGCCAGGTAAGAAGGCACCTATTGATACTTCCTGCAGCTTGGAGACGAAGCCTTACAACGGGTCTCCAAAGTGATCGGAGGAAAGCAACTTGTTCTTAGCTCGTATGGCCGATATCAAGATCTTTCAAATTTCTTATGTACACGTCTTTTATCGCAAGTGCGGTTTGCTCATTGTCGTCTTCCTGATTTTTAACTCACCTTAGAGTACATATTTTCGAATAGGACCATTTTACATGCTTTACACACGATCCACTTAGCTGAGGCGGGGCTGTCGTAGTAGGAAAAACATGCTCGGTAGACCATCTGTATAAAGCTCTTCAGCTTTCGTTACTAAACCTGGTCCACATATATATTAGTATTTATATATACTATATAGATGTCATGTGACATTGCCACGTGAAAAATTATGATCAACAGGATACGAGTTTGTTTCTGTCGTTTATTTCGAAGTAAGAGCACCAGTTAATTTTTAATATAATCATTTGCTTCACATTTTTGTTTTTCTCGGAAGCTTTGCAATCTATGCAGGCGTGACCTCATGACGGTAAAACAGATTAGCGGCACTGTTGTTTTTGTAAACGTGGTTTTGTTCTGTGGTTGAGATAACGTGAGAGACACGCAATGTGAATTTCACAATTTTCTATGTGAAAATATAACAAGGTCATTCATTGGCATATCACCACTCAGCTGAACATCGTTTGTCTTATCATAAGGCCAAGATTTTCTTCTTCAAAACACCCGATGCTTTATCGTACGATTCAATTTGTTTAATACACATTACATGAAACTCATTGTTGAGTACGTGTGTGAAAGCCAGAGGTTAAGACACATTTTAACATGATAAACATAAACCTTTCCGTATTGGCATGCATTTACATACACGACATACACACACACACGACTGATTTCGTGGTGTTTGCACTCATCAGATAGGGACAGTAGGATCGCGATCAGCATGACAAACACATATGGATTTGCTTCAAGAATATGGGCTATAACCCATACCATACCCCATGCCAGTCTGGAGAAACATTCATGAAGACTTAATCGCGATCGGTCTAACGGCGGAAGGTAGTTCAGTCGTGAGACTACAATGGTGAAGTTCCTGGGTTCGAACCAGACCCGAGATAGGATATGCACTGCTGATGGGCTCAAATAAGAGCGAAACTCGATTCCAGTGCTTCCAATATGGACCGTTGTGATAAACTTTGTGAATAGTTCGAAGGACTTGATACTGATGAGTAATCTAAAAACATAATGAGCGAACTCTCCATAAACTCTGGAACTACAATGCCCGTCAGATTTAATCGGTGTTAGCTTACACTGTATCTGATGGGAAGACTTGACAAGGAGATCAGATCGGTTAGACGACCACAACAGATGTTGCTGGCCCCTTCTCGACTGATCGGGCATATGACGCTACTCAAATTGCCAGTCTGGAGAAACATTCATTTAGGCTTAATCGCGATCTGTCAAACAGTGGACGGTAGCTCAGGCCGTAAGGCGTGAGACTACAATGGTGAAGGTCCTGGGTTCGAACCAGCCCCGAGACAGGATATGCAACGCTGACGGGCTCAAATTAGAGAGAAACTCGAGTCCATTGCTTCCAATATAGACCGTTGCGATAAACTTTGTGAATAATTCGAAGGACTTGGTACAGATGAGCAGTCGCAAAACGTAATGAGCGAACTCTCCATACACTCTGGAACTACAATGCCCGTCAGATATAATACAATGTGTGGTCACATGTAATTGAACAGGTTGTTAGTATAATTCTTATTCATCAGTGGCTTACAAATTGAAACATTGTTTACAATTTTTCCACTGTTTCAAGGCATGCTAAACCTGATCATACTGGCCCTATTCGATAAATGCTAACAGCACGAAACCCGTCGTGTGGTGTGTGATGGAAATGCAAGCAAATAGAGATATTTTGTTCACGTCCATGGGTTTATCTCCATCCACATGTTTTAGGAAAGTAATTAAACAGGTTGGTATTGCCAACCGCATCGAACAGTGGCTTACAAACTCATGAAAAAGATCAATATTTGAAAATGTATTGTGAAACCAAACACGTCTCACGTGCTAAAAAGACGCTAATTTGGCATTCTTCATCATGATAGCCTCTTTATCTCAATATTTTTGTGTTCTGGTTAATTAGATTTCATTTATTATTATACTGATCGTTCGATATTGTTAGTAGAAAAGTTCTGGACATTTTCATCCTTGGTATTTCGCGATTTTTCATGATTGATTTCGTGTCTTGAAGTCTTTGGGGTATAAGTTCATCCACATCATGAATTCAAAATATACAAGGATTCAAGAATTCATGTCTGTAAAACGATAGAACACTACGGTATAAACGGAAATAAAAATGTAGAATATAATGAGGATATCGATTGTATACATATGCAGATCCAACTTTAATTTAGAGGTCGCCATACAAGAAACGTCAACGAATATTGAGGCGGGAAATTCCAATTAAAGATGCATGTGGATAGTTTATGCGCACGTGTCACTTTTTCATATCAATCTTGAAATAAGTATCTTAGTGTGGTGTCCTTGGGCAGACCCTTTTTAAAAAAGTTATAATGTCATGACGTGTCCAGCTTTGGGTAAAGTCACATAGACTCTGACGTCGCAATGTTTCAATGAACGGAGCGTTGCCAAGACCTGTCACTAACGTCATCGCATTGTGATGAATTATATCAGAGATGGCAATATCTATACAAATCAAAGGCCTCAAAACCTCTATTACTTACGTCACCGTTGGATTAAGGTAGACGTTCATCCTCCTTGACAAAGTTACTAGTAAGAATCTTTCAACTATTCTTTGAAAGCCACTCAACAACCTGCTGAATTGATTATAAATAATCTGACGATGAATTGTACTTATCCAAGATCATAGATTTAGCATATATATAAAGATACCAACAGGTGGTATTACACAACGTTCGATTTGAAGTTTACTAGTAGAAAAGCAGCAGCTATTTAAAACTGAAGGATGTAGAAATGAAGTATGTGAGGATCGTGTCATGGCTAAACTGTGCTTTTTGTTCGCTCTGTACGGTATAACTTTTTCAGTACATAGAGATCATGATTTTTCATTAATAAGACGTGATTATTTCAAATGTCATACCGCTTGTCGTGAATATATAGTTCGATTGGTGAGCAAGAAATATCTCCAAAACCGTTTAAATCGATTCACTGTTTCCAATCGCATCCGCATTGATTATGAATCCTTAGTGAACACCCAAACGAGAATTCCTTCGACAGCTAATGATTGGAACTAATTAATGGTTTTTCGAAGTCCGAAATGTACAGTGATTCAATGGGCTAGAACAGTGCGGATCAACTACAAACCTACATTTATTTTCAGATTAGAAAGCCTTAGTTCCTAACTATTTACCGTCAGAAATCATTCCGATATCTAACCAAACGTTAGAAACTTATATTTCGACGCTAGACAAAATATCTCTGATGTTCCTCTTAGGTTTAGAATCTATCGGATGCCATTGTGCTGCTAACTATATTTTGTTAGGAAACGTTACACGGCAATTCTTACCGATAAATTTGTATAAACTTATATTTTTAAACGCACATTTATTTTACTTTTATGAGTCGATGGGATGGAATATTGCAATATTGTTCCGAGTCAATTAAAGCAAGTTAGAAAGCATTTAAACAAACAATCCAACAATCTTCACAAGACAAAAAACCAAAAATCTCACCAGATATCCAGCAATTTTTGAATAAATACTTTCAATACTTTCAGGTTTCACCTGTCCATATTATAGAAAACTGCTACTACATTTATTTTTATTTCGAAATCACATTAAGCCAGATCAACCAATATATTTTAAGCCTAAGCGTACTGATTTTACCTAACAACGGAGTGAACTCCTGTTGGTATTCAAAATCCTGCATACTGAAAGCCATCCCATTAAACACTTGCTAAAGCTCAATGGCCTTACTCGAACACTAAAACATCCAAAGGATTTAAGAATTCCGCATTCTCGATTGAATATTCGTCGAATTTTTTTCTGGGTAAGAATTTGTTTCACTTGAAACGTTTTGCCTGAAAAATCACACGCTCGGAATCTGATGCGGTTTTCGCTTCCAAACTGCATGAGTATATGACGAACCATGCGGCATGTGACTGTCCCTATTGATTTTTAGAGTTTTTGTAATTTAACTCCATATACCTGTAATCTTATGGTTATTGTTAAACTTACTGCTTTTTCTACCATGAAAATTTCTGAGTTCTGAAAGAATACCATCATTCACACTCTCGGGCTGTATTCAATAATAACAATCTACTCAGCATGGGCATAAGAATGAAGAAAAAGATGTTGGCCTTATTCATATAAACGCAGTTTCAGAAATTACAATAATTTCAGCACAAAATTAAAAGAATGACGAAAGATAACATTCCGAAAAATGAACGATGTTTCTTGTCAGGTTTGGTTGATAACTTTGATTTAATATACAGTTTAATAACAAATTCTCCTAACGAAATTTTATGGAGATAAACTACAATGTAAATTTCGGTATCACGTATTTCGTTTGAACAGTGCACTTCAAAAATTGACGTCTGTTGATTCGAATTCATGATGACCTTCGTAAACAGATATTGTTTACATATAAAAGAAATAATGAAAAAAAACGTTGAAAAATACATTATATGCACGACCGATTTGAAGGTCTCGCAAAATGAGGTTTCACGTATATATCAACAGTGAAAGCAACTCAAAATGGGCTATTAGGGAAGCAGAAAGGCACTCAGTCAAGATACGTACTCACTCGTCCATTTGACCTATTTAAGCAGTTTGCACTAATTTGCGGTGACAAATTGGACATTTGCAAGCTAATGAATATAAATTGAAATAAACACACTACTCAGTAGTAGATTTTGTTTTATAAACATTTTGTCGCGACGCTACTTTTATTTCGTTTGTAAGTGTCACAACAATCAATGAAACATTGGAAAAATTATTATAAAACCACAAAAAAAATCTTTCATATCAGTTCTGATAATTCGTAATTCGTGAAATTAATCGGGTACGAAACTTTCTGTCGCAAGGTGAATCCAGATATCGCTCGGGGCAAATACGTTAGGGTATAGTTTGTAATATACATCGTGAAACCGGTCAAGGCTTGTGTGTGATGAAGATGTATGCAAATGAGCGTTTTTCATTTAATTGGCCATTTCAAAATTCTATACTCGCATTAACGGCAGTCAAGTCTTCATTCGTTTCAGAGGCAACCTCAAGCTCTTGAAACAAAACAGATTGCAAGTTCTGAGTTCGTTAGCAAAGATCACAGTTTTGATATTTCGTGTGCAACGAACACACAAACGGCCATTCCGATGACGATCTATCAACTTATCTATATTCATCTTGGCCATCATGATATATGCTTTCTCTCAGATCATGGTCATCCTTAGATTTTTTAACCATAAATCTTGAATCTAGATGACGAATTGTGTTTGTCTTAGGAAAGTTGCGCACAGCCATGAACTGACTAGCGACACAATTCACAATGAGTTTTCTCGTTGTTGGCTACTCTAGTTCATTGGATCTAGCCAAAGCATCGCAGACCGACATGATGGATTTACAAGCTCCTCCTGATCACAGCGAGCTGTCTTTGAAGTGCCAGTAAACCTCATTCGACGTTCGCACGGTGTCACGGATTCCCAAGTGTGTGGACCAGGAGCTCTACTTGTTTGTCTGAGGTTGTACAGGAAGTAATAAGAGTTGTTTTGGAATTGGAAGCTTATCCTTACAAATCTGGAATGCTTTGAACTGATCATAAAATACGCCAAATAAATTATAACACTGTCAGTGGAGAATGGCTGAATTTTGATAATCTTCGAACGGCTAATGTTAGTCGGGCACCAATTGTTCTCAGTATAAACACTATTAAGTGTATTATTTCAAAACACATTACAAATAAATTGGGATTGTGATATCATCCGACAAAGATGTGTTTTCTAAATCAAATAACTCTAATATCAAAATCTGAACGTTTC